>CANNZV010004649.1:0-37833 GCA_947561585.1 Caprella mutica
CCTAGCTCTGCGAATAACTGCTCTGAGTCCAGTGGCTCCTCTACAGTTGCTCCTCCTCCTCCTCTCCCACATAACAACTCCTCTAATGCAGAATCCAGCATTCAGTCCTCTACAAACTCTTCCAATGATTCCAGTAGTCCCCAGCCAGTGCTAGAATCCAAAGCACTTCCTGCAGTGAGTCCAAATGTGACCATTGAAACTAAACCTACGAGTGTGATACAACAAACTAACGCTGCACAGCCCCAGATTGCCCCCCACGCCTCCTCCGCTAACGGAAGTGGTTTTAGTGCCGCCCCTCAACCTCCTCAACTCACTCCTATGCACTCACAAGTACAGCAACAAAACATAATGATGAAACAGGTGAATTTGACATAACAATTTTACTAGGACAACTTTTTAGGTTTAAATTATATCTTCATTATTATATTTAATGCATTAGCTGTGACTAGTATCTATTTTTCCTTGAAATGTGATAATGTAACATCTCTCATCCTACCGATAACTCTGACATCAATTTACACTTGGATCACAACTACTAGTAACTATAAAGATAACTAAATAGCTATTACTCAGTATGAGAGTAGTGTCAAGAGAATTTTAAATTAAATTTTTATCTCCAAGTAGCTAATTTTCTCTCAACACCTAATCACTACCGCCACCTGTGCTTATATCTTCTTTGTTAAGTTCCGTGTTAAGTGACTGTATTCACAGAGTAGCTAGCTGTATTTTCTCCATCCATGAGCACTGTCGATTTGTTTATGGAGTCACTTCCATATTACACAGTTTCTATTCAAAAATACTTTTGCTATTCTTTTCGTTGATATGACTTTTGATTAACTAAGTTGCATAATTTTGATCATAGATATTTTTCCATTTCCAACACAGGTACCGAACGCAAATCCTATGTTCCAAAAATTCAATTCCTTCATCCACAATAATTCCGGTGTCAATAATCCTCCTGGCCTTGTAAGAATACAACCAAAACAATCAGGCATGCCGGTACAAGCCCAACAAGTTGCTCCAATTCAACAGCAAGCTCCTTCTCTTCAGCAGCAAGCTAATCCTATTCAACAACAGGCTCCACCCCTTCAACAACAGGCTCCACCCCTTCAACAACAGGCTCCACCCCTTCAACAACAAGCTCCACCTCTTCAGCAGCAAGGTCCACCTCTTCAACAACCAGCTCCTCCCCTTCAACAACAAGCCCCTCCTCTTCAGCAACAAGCCCCTCCTCTCCAGCAGCAAATCCCTCCCCTTTCCACTGCCCAAGTCCCTTCATTCCATAGAATACCTCCTCATCTCGTACAGAACAGAACTGTCAATGATATAAATCCTTCCGTTTCCTCCACCACTCATCCTATGGGAGTGGATTCCAGGTAAATTTGCTTACTATTTCGTTAGATTAAATAGTTATTTCATTTAATAGCCAACAAATACTCCTATATATTCATTTTGATAATTTTGTTTGTTTTGCAGCCATCTTAGAGGTCTACTGGGGTCCAGTGGAAATTACAAGACTAATTATAATTCTCACATTGGTCGAATTCAACATATACAGCACCATCAAATTCAGCAGCATCAAATGCATCATCAGCAGCAGCAACAACAACAACAGCAGCAGCAGCAACAACAACAACAACAAATTCACCATCAACACCACCAAATTCATCAACAACAACATCAGCAGCAACACATTCAGCAGCATCAGATACAGCATCAGCAGCATATACTGCAGCAGAAGCAGCAACAACACGTTCAGCAGCAGCAGGCGCAGCATCAGTCCAGACGATACAGCACCAGCACCTCCAGTGTTGTTGCTGCTACTGCCGCAGTTATGGCCGCTGCCAGTGCTTCAATGAACCCACCACCCCCTCAGGGGACATCACAACAACACTCTTCTAGCCACAACTCTCAGAACTTGAACCTGATGTGTGGTGGCTCTGGTATCAGCATAACGCCCCTAATGTCTCAGAACAAAGCTGTCCCTCCCCAGAACAATCTGAACCTGTTGCGTAGCACCCTCACCAAAGACTGCTCCAAAGTGGCACAGGGTACGTTTGGTCAGGCTAGACAAGCCTCTCCTCATAGCAGTACTAATCTGATGGGTGGGGGCGTGGTGAAGAGGGAGAGAAGTAGCCCCTCCCCCACCTCGTGGCACACCCCCCACACTCCCAATCCACACGCACAGGATGTCAAGACTGTGGACATCAAAACAGTTGATAACTCCTTCAAAATAGTGTTAGGTGGAATAGGCAAGCAGAGTGGAGCACCCAATACCCACGGTGGAGTCTCCTCCTCCACCAACCACAGTGCCGGTCACTCTTCAGACGGTATCCAGCCAAGCATGCCGACACTTAACAAAATATTCCGACAAATTCTACCTCGGCCTGATAAATCACAGGTAAATCCAGTCTCTGATACCATTCAGTCTTCAGATTTAAATCAGTGCCATGCATTTCAAGTGGGACTGTACTGATACCATGATTAATGCTGATACCTTCTGATATAAATGCCGATTATTATTACTTTGTATTGGTAGTTTACCGATAGCTATAAATCACAAATATTCCGATAGCGCTTCACTGATATTTTTTAACAATATATTTCATTTTATTTAAAAATTAAAATCCAAAGGATCAATTTTTCGATCCCATTACCATTACCCCAAAAAATGGCGGATAGCTATAATGAGTTCTGAACTTCCGATACCGATAGTATCTATCGTTACAGCCCTAATTTCAAGTGTAATTGGCAGGATGCTTCAATCAGTAGAAGGTAGCTAGAACATTCATTTTTGAGTTTCATAATGCAAGAAGTTATGATTCCACATTTTCATTCATATTAGAAAATGTTAGCTCGCTAATTAATATCCGATATGATAATAACTTCATTTATTTAACTTTTTAAGCTATATGATTGGAAAAGTGGAATAATTTATTTTCTACAGGTTGTTTTTGAAGTGCATCTCTTTTACAGAATGAAAATAAGAGTTCAGACCCTCTACAGAATGTTCTGCCGTCATTCAGCAGCCTAACTGACGGGGGGAATTCCTCCATCACTGCTACTTACGTCACCAAAGCCTCTAGTGAAGGAGGTACTCCCGCAGACAGTTCTTGTAGTCCCTCTAACAGCAGATCAGTTGCCTCTATGTTAGCTGGGGGGAGTGTCACTGTAACCACTGCCAACAACGCTCTTACCAATGGTGAGTTAGAACAGTAGATAGTTAGTGAGTTCTACTTTGAACAATGACAAGTAATGAGTTCTAATGCTTTGAAAATAAGTGAAGCAATAGTTAAAATCTATGCTAAACTCTAAGCCATAGCCTTGTGATGTTATTAGCATAAACCTCTTGTAACTCTCACATAGCTCATGCTGGTGCATTTCCCAATTAGCTGGGTATCTTTTTTTTTTCCATCTGATATTTTTTCAGTTTAATTAAAATATATCTGAGATATCTGTTCGTATGGTATCTTGGCATTTTTCTTTTCTCATTGCCTAATTTCCTATCCATTCATTTGGTCTATCGGTTTACACGCCTAGTGACGGTATTGCTATACGTCTATTTTGAAGGGTGAACAGGAAGTCGTTAGACCAACTTATAAAGCAATTCATTAAAATAATTTTTGACAAAACGTATCAGAATGATATTTTACAATAATAAGACTAAATTAAATTCATTAGTTTTCTATCTGATCCAGCTATGACCTCTCGCAAGTTTTCTACCAAGGGACGGAGCTCATTTTACAATATTTTGTAACATTTCTGTCAAATTAATAAGTTCAACACTTGCATGAGAAGTTGAGAACCAGAAACACATTGGCTTCAATATGGCGATGAGCGAGGCCACTTTTCTTTGCTAGAGGCCGTAGGCTGGCAAACTGTATGCTAATTCTTGAGCCAAATTTTCACAAAATTCTAAGCCAAGCCAAATTTAGCACATAACTCATCTGAAGATTTCAAAACAAAATTACTATGTGAACACACAAATTAATTCAAAATTTCATGTCACATATATTTATGAGTTTATACCATTTGAAATGTAAGCAAATTGATTGGCTTTAACTGACATACTCTATAACATGTTGCCGCCCTGCCTCCATAATCTTGGGAATTGACGTGAGCACCACTTCGTGTGTGTTGTTTGAGGTGTGGGAAGCCACTCCCATTTTTTTGGGAAGAAAGAGCTGATTTTTGAATGGTTTCTTTATCTCTATGAGAGCTGGAACCAAAATAGTGTCAATGTGACGATGGGAATTGATTTTAGCTTACCCTTGTTTCACGAAAATAAGAGAAGGTTTTCGAGATTAAGCCCCACACTATGATAGACGACTGTTTTTGATGGCGGTATCTTTAATGTCTTCTGAAGACTTTGCCTAAAATCTGTCGTTTTGAACATTGAATTTGGCTTCAATTGTGACGAGTTTTCTCTCGGAAGGAATTGATGTCATGCGGTGCCATGGCAGCCTCTGAGAAGAATCTTTGCTTCTGAAGAGGTGCATGGAATTGCCTTTTTCTCATTTTATAGGGAGATAAATGAATAATCTTCGTGATGATGGTTCACATTGAAGTGTTTAGTCACATTGATGTCTTTGGCCCTCTTTCGAATTGATCTCTTTGGGCTCCTCCTCAGCCTTTCACAATTTTTCTCTGTTCGAACAGTGCGATGTGTTACTTCTTAGAGTCAGACGATCCACAGTTGTGACGAGTTTGATCAAATTTTTCAAATAGCTACATGCTATTAAATTAGGATTATTGCATTTTGGTTATTTTTGTACAAATACTTTTTACCACCAGATGTGTAAACTTGGTAGCTACACGCTCTAGCTATATTGCAACTCTTTATGAGCTTAATGATCTAAAGTTGGATTTCCCTGTACGATTTAGCCCAATGATTGCAACCCGTTCTGAGCTCAAATGCATATGTAAAATAACATTGAGTTTGTTTAAATTGAGAAACATACAAAGGGACGTTCGTTTAATATGCTTAATTATATGTGATTTAAAAATTCTGAGGACTTCCTGTTCCCCATCTAGATCATGTCTTGAGTCTGTCTCCTCCCTTTTATACCTTTCTTTCTCACTATTCTTTCTCCTCCTCACTCTCTTCCCATTCACTCTCTCCTCATCATTCTCATGCTTTGTCTGCAGCTCATGCTCTAGGAGGAGCATTCTCTCACTCTCCGAGTGTGAGTACGGCTGTGCCAAGCTATGCTAGGAGACTCTCAGGTAACAGCATGATACTCTACTGTCATCTGACTAACGATTGGGGTGAAGGAACTATCAAACACTGTGGCAATTGACAGTCATTTCCAGTAAAGGATTAGATCCTTTATTCACAAATGGAAGATAGATCCTTCACTCTATTTCCCTTCTATCGTCTTCTCTGTTTTCTCTCTAGTTATTAACATTTCGGTTAGCGTTGTTGTTGTTCTTTAATCTTCCTGGATTGTGGTGTTAGTTTGCCACATTTAGTAACCTACCTGTGAGTGGATGTTGTGTGTTGTTGACATCGGACATTGGGGTGAGGATTTGGTAGGTTGATCTCTGATCTGTATGATGTAATTAACACTCATCAAGGCAGTTCTTCCAATCCTGTGTTTGTAAGGAGGTAAAAAAGAATGGTGGCTATTTACCAGACGAGACAGGCTCTATCTGTGCAGTGTAGAAGTAGGTCTAGTGTGTGTAGGGTCTAAGAAGTGAAAATGTGTTGTTTGTCGAGTATAATTTTTGTATGGGTTCTGTATTTATGTGTGTAAGATGTTGCTAAAGTTACGGAAAATTTGATTGCGGAGACCTTCAATCTGTTTCTATTCAACCAGTCTTCGAGTGAGTAGATGTGTGTTCGTAAGTTGTTGGCTGCGGTCTCGTGTTTGGAATGATGGTAACATCATCCGTAGCTATACGTAGTAGTGTGTACCTAGGAGGTAGTTATATGTTGAAAAGTGTAGGTGAGAGTACTGATCCCTGAGGTGAAGTGTCTTGTCCATCCTATCTACTGCGCATGAGACTATTAACCCGTACATGGTGGGTGTCCTTATTTTGGGACAGCAATCTGTAGATGTGGCACATCAGCAAAGTTTAAAATGAAAAACCGTGTACGGGTGAAATTAGAGCTAGTGTCACAGTAGAGTAGTTAGTGAAATCACAGTAGAGAAGTTAGTAACTCTTATGATTAAATTGGTGAGAGGTATTATCTTTTAATCAGTGCCAGGTGACGTTACATGCCTCTGTTGACAGGTTCCTCTCTGGTGACTCATCACAACAACTCCACTCTCAAGAAGGACCCAAGTGATCCAAATGATGACTGGTGTGCCGTGTGTTGGGATGGGGGAGACCTGATCTGCTGTGACTTCTGTCCTAAAGTAACTAGCATTCAATGTCCTGGTTATCGAAATCCATAATGCAGTAGCTATAGAACCTTCCAAAGTATAAACTTTCTTCTTTTGAGCGAGACTTCTTTCTCGCTAAATATTTCTTACCTGTGGCTACCATTTGCAATATTCTATAAAATGACGTTAGATTAAAAGATAACCGAATGTGTCAATAATTTAGGGGACTCTTTTTGTCTCTTCTGAACAATGGCAGGTACCTGAAGATGTACCATTAGACTAATTTATACTTAGCTAACTAATTTTTTTTTATATGCTCATAAAGGTGAAATTTTTCAATATCTCTGAATTTCCCTCATTTTATTTTGTCCGGTGTTTGTAGTCTCTTCACCCTGTAATGTTTTAGGTTTTCCACGTGTCGTGTCACATCCCCGCTCTGTCGGTACTTCCAAAGGAGAATGAGAAGTGGCAGTGCATGATGTGCAGTGACTTGGAGTCGTACTGCGCCCTGGAGGCTGTCTCAGAGAACGGAGGCACCAAGAGGAAGATAGGACTCTCTGACTCTGAGGTGAAGATAGCGCAGCGCATTCTACTGGAGCTCTACTGCAACTACGAGGCTTCACAGCCCTTCAGAGAACTCGTGGATAGGGAGGTAAGCAACTCGTGGATAGGGAGGTAAGCAACTCGTGGATAGGGAGCTAAGTTGACAGTTAGTTACACATTATCAATCAATATTCCATTCCCTAAAAATTGGCAGATATTTTCATATTTAGAGTAGCTACTAAAAAATATTTATTAGTTACTGATAGTCTGATACCAATACTTTGTTTTGATAATCTGCGGATGGATACCGATACATTATAAATGCCGATATAACAAGTACCGATACCAATAGTATCCGAACAGGCCTACCTGCTGATACCATTGAAATAATGAGTTAAAATGTCAATATATTATTTCTTTTGTGCCTGAAGATGTGTAACAGGCAGATAATTAGTCGTGTTCTCTATGGCCTCTTCTAATCTCTCCTTCTTTCATTTCAGTTGACGGAATATTACGAGATAATTCAGCACCCCATGGCTCTAGAGGTACTAAAGGCGAGACTGCAGCCACACGCTACTGAACCTTACGATAACTTGGAGGATGTCGTTAGAGATATTAGACTCATATTCAAAAACTGCTATGAATTCAACCCGGTGAGTGGGAAGGCTAAATTGTTAGCTCTATGTACGCTGTGTATTTTTCAATAGTTTATATTTTTACTCTGACATGATTGTTTCATTGGCTAAATGTTAAGAATGGGATGAAAGAAATCTTTGTATAACACACATTGTTGCTGTGACTCCTGTTGATCTGCCAAACATTGTGGGGCCCATACTTTGCTGGCAGTTTCACCGCCCACTTTACGCCTCTTCAATTAATCACTGTTAAATGAATGGAAGGCAGCTATAGTATGGGGATAAATTAACTCGCTTCACAATTTTGATGATGTAAAAATTACTGATAGCTATAGGGTAAATTACGAATTATCGGTCAGTTTCACATCTTCAGTCATATAAGAAAAAACATATTATGATTAAATAATAATTGTAATAATGTTTTTTCTTATATGACCGAAGATGTGAAACTGACCGATAATTCGTAATGTAGCCTACTGTAGCAGTGCAACTCCTCTATAATGAAGTCATGTGTAGTGAGTGAACCATCCTGACTATCAGAGCCATGAGGAATGTAAAGGCTACATCGTATAATGAATATATTTAAAATGTATAGCTACCTATTTGGTGTAGTCTACCAATAAAAGGCCAATTTTCTATTAATCTCCTCTATAGTTGACGGTCACTATAGAGGAGTTCTACTCTAAAGTTATATGTTACTCCATTCTAATGCGTTTCTCTTATCTTCGTCTGACAGAAAGACACGGAGATTTACCAGCACGCTCGCATTCTTGAGGAGCTGTACGACCATTTGCTGGAGAAGTGGTTACCGCAGTACGCCTTTGACACCATGGACACTGTGGCGCAGACTGGATGCAACAAAAAGAAAAAGAGGAAAGACGACACCAACAAGTTACACATCTGCTGAAATGCACCAAAAACTGCACCTCTTTATAATCTATTTTTAGCACCACTTTTAACTAGGGAAGTGAAGTGCGCCATTTTCAACTAGGGAAGTGAAGTGCGCCACTTTTAACTAGGTAAGTGAAGTGCGCCACTTTTAACTAGGTAAGTGAAGTGCGCCACTTTTAACTAGGGAAGTGAAGTGCGCCACTTTTAACTAGGGAAGTGAAGTGCGCCACTTTTAACTAGGGAAGTGAAGTGCGCCACTTTTAACTAGGGAAGTGAAGTGCGCCACTTTTAACTAGGGAAGTGAAGTGCGCCACTTTTAACTAGGGAAGTGAAGTGCGCCACTTTTAACCAGTGTTGTACGGAGGTGTTATTACAAGGGACTTCATAGTTGTTATCTTGACACCATTGGCAGGTTATTCTTGTGTGTACTTTGTAGTTAGTTACTTTGTTAGGTCTTCATTGGCATGTACAGTATTTTGAATTTTAAATGTAAATAGACTGTGGAGAAACTGTGATGTAAATAATAAAACTATGCAAAACTAGGTAACTCTGTTGAAATGTTAAACTATTTGGAGGTGGGAATTTATTAGGACTTGTGTTTGAAATATTTGAGTTCTAAATGCCGAGGGGTATCTAGGATACGCTTAGTACCCAGGGTACGCTTGGTATCTAGGATACACTTGGTACCCAGGTTACGTTTCTCTACTAGCACGGTTTACGTTTAAATGGTCTCTTTAAAATTCTCATCTACTTTTTTAATTAACTTTTTTAATATAATTTTTAACCATTCCTTTGAAAATGTCTCCCTCCACCATATTTAGAGTTGTGACAAAGTCCTTGTAACTTTCCTCCTAATAACACCTAATGAAAAGAAAATAATTAAAAATAAATGAATGAGAGATAGACACGCATTTCGTTACTTCTAAAAAAAATAGAACTTTTCTTGTATATTTTAGACTAATATGAATTTTGTGACTCTGGACTGGAAGCCTCAGTTCGAAGTCTGTCTTTTTATGACTGACGCAGTACAACTCATCTGTAGTGAGATCCTGTATAGTGATCAGTAGAGTCCTGAGTAAAGAAGTAACCTGCATAGTGAACAAGAATTGTTAATCTGCCATCCATTTAATGCATTTCTTGACTCCTCTATAGTGAAAGAAACTCTACAGTGACCTAGTGACACCTTTTTCTACTATTATAAAATGATGTCAAGAATTGTGTCCTATCCTTCAATGACCATAATTTTCTATGATTTTAATCTATCCAGTGCACACGAGATATGAAGTCACTTTGAGTTATGAAGGAACCAATACTTCCTAACTCAGGAGTCTCACTGTGATGTTATGACGTCACGCTAACGGTACTTGCAGTTTTAGAGGATAGCGCTAGGGTTATGCTCTTCAACTACGAGGTCTTAGATTTTGTGTTAGGTAGGCTCGTAGGCTTCATTTACTATCACCTCTTCATTTTCCTCTTCCATCCGTGAGTGCAACCACCGGTGCTTGTGTCCCGTTTCGTCACATTCCTTGGTAAGTGACTGCATTCACGGAGTAGCTTTTCTGCATCCATGAGCATTGTCACCAACGGTGGTAAGTGACTTTGTTCATGGAGCCACTTTCCTCTCTGACTGCTTCTTCCAGTCCCTTGTATTTAATTTCCTTTTGACGTCAGCGATATGGCCTTTGGTTCCGAAGCAGACGTTAAACCCCTACTAAAATTATGACGTCACGCATGTCACCGTGTGGCTACATAAGACACAATAGAGTTATTGTAACTACTGCAAGGTGTGTACAGGGAGATGTAGAGACAATGTCTGTAATGACTAATTAGCTACAGGGGGGGGGGGTGAATAGAATAATAGACATTAGTTGCTCTATTTCTAATGTTATTATTATAATTGTAAAATATATTTATTGTTTATTCCCTTGCAAGGACTTTGTCACAATTTTCTAATTTCAAAGAAGATCTTCTAAACGGTTAATTTGTTAATATTTTCAGGTAGTAGCTAAATTTAGAAGTCAGGTTAGTGGGGTAAGTTGCGAATTATCGGACAGTTCCACATTTTCGGTCAATAGGAGAAAAATATGATATATGATCGGCAATGTGGTAGTGTCCGGCAACTCCTTACTTGCCCTGTGCATTGTTTGGTTAAGTAGCACATATCAATTCGTCTTCAACTCCGAAGTCCTTTTCTAGGCCTATTTCTCAATTATTTAAGTTAAATGAATTGTGAGGAGTTCTTCTTTTATTGAATCTGTTAAACAAATTAAAATACACAAACAAAAAACTGACTTTTCTTTAAAAAAATGTCATACTGAATTTTTTTATTGAAAAATTTGCTCTATCCTGAAGCTGTCTGTGGTGAATGGAAGAGAAGGGGCGTGGCGTCCGTAAGATCCCCCAGCTATGTATAAGAGGGAGGAGCGCCCCCCCCCCCCCTGCCAGGTCATTTAACAATCATGAAATTAATATAACAGAAACATAGCGGATCAAAAATCTACATAACACAATTCTAAAAGCCGGAAATGTTACAGTTAGCATACGATTTTCATGAAATAAAAATAATCATTATTATTATCTCAAATTTTAATTAATTTATGATATTTTCACAGGATATTATCGGGATTGATATAGTTCAAACATTGTGTAAGTTTAAACTTCATAGCTGCAAAATAAAGAAGTTAAAGAGGTCAAATGTACCTGTGACACTTGAATAAGAGTGTGGTAGCTACATTTAACTGCAGTACCTTATTGGAAAATTGTCACAACCCTAGTCGCTATGGTGACATAGATCATCTATAGTCTGTACTTAACCAAAGTGAATATTACCTATAAAGTTTTCATGCAATGAAGGGCTAACTTCAAACTGTCTCTCCAATAAGTCCTTTTAAAAGAGGTTAGTAAAACCCTTCATCTGATGCAATTACTTTATTTCCTCTAATAGATGCAATAACTTATTTGGTAACAGTAAGTAGATTTAGTTAGGCTGGTGTCCTGTCACAGCAAAGTAGAGTGATATCAGTGACAGCGGTGTCATCATCAGCCAGTTGAGGAGCTTCTACCCGAGTCTGAAAAGAAAAAAAACAGTAATGAGAGACAGTCAGTCTGCTTACCCATGGATAAGAGACCTACATAGTCAGTCTTCTTACCCATGGATAAGAGACCTACACAGTCAGTCTGCTTACCCATGGATAAGAGACCTACACAGTCAGTCTGCTTACCCATGGATAAGAGACCTACACAGTCAGTCTGCTTACCCATGAATAAGAGACCTACACAGTCAGTCTGCTTACTCATGGATAAGAGACCTACACAGTCAGTCTGCTTACCCATGAATAAGAGACCTACACAGTCAGTCTGCTTACCCATGGATAAGAGACCTACACAGTCAGTCTTCTTACCCATGGATAAGAGACCTACACAGTCAGTCTGCTTACCCATGGATAAGAGACCTACACAGTCAGTCTGCTTACCCATGAATAAGAGACCTACACAGTCAGTCTGCTTACCCATGAATAAAAGACCTACACAGTCAGTCTGCTTACCCATGGATAAGAGACCTACACAGTCAGTCTGCTTACCCATGGATAAGAGACCTACACAGTCAGTCTGCTTACACATGAATAAGAGACCTACACAGTCAGTCTGCTTACCCATGAATAAGAGACCTACACAGTCAGTCTGCTTACTCATGGATAAGAGACCTACACAGTCAGTCTGCTTACCCATGAATAAGAGACCTACACAGTCAGTCTGCTTACTCATGGATAAGAGACCTACACAGTCAGTCTGCTTACTCATGGATAAGAGACCTACAAAGTCAGTCTGCTTACCCATGGATAAGAGACCTACACAGTCAGTCTGCTTACCCATGAATAAGAGACCTACACAGTCAGTCTGCTTACCCATGAATAAGAGACCTACACAGTCAGTCTGCTTACCCATGGATAAGAGACCTACACAGTCAGTCTGCTTACCCATGAATAAGAGACCTACACAGCAGTCAGTCTGCTTACCCATGGATAAGAGACCTACACAGTCAGTCTGCTTACTCATGGATAAGAGACCTACACAGTCAGTCTGCTTACCCATGAATAAGAGACCTACACAGTCAGTCTGCTTACCCATGGATAAGAGACCTACACAGTCAGTCTGCTTACCCATGGATAAGAGACCTACACAGTCAGTCTGCTTACTCATGGATAAGAGACCTACACAGTCAGTCTGCTTACCCATGGATAAGAGACCTACACAGTCAGTCTGCTTACTCATGGATAAGAGACCTACACAGTCAGTCTGCTTACCCATGGATAAGAGACCTACACAGTAAGTCTGCTTACTCATGGATAAGAGACCTACACAGTCAGTTTGCTTACCCATGGATAAGAGACCTACACAGTCAGTCTGCTTACCAATGGATAAGAGACCTACACAGTCAGTCTGCTTACTCATGGATAAGAGACCTACACAGTCAGTCTGCTTACCCATGGATAAGAGACCTACACAGTCAGTCTTCTTACCCATGGATAAGAGACCTACACAGTCAGTCTTCTTACCCATGGATATGACTGTACATCCATCTCAAGTATTCTGGTTTAGGTTCTAAGTCTTTCCCATCAGTATGATTTATTTTCACAATAACTTATAATAAAATTCCAATATATTTGTTCAGTCCATTGACCATTAGTAAGTTAGACATACCTGTATGCCACACACAGCTGTGTAGGGGGGGCACTGTGACCAGACACTCCATGTGCCGTCAGCAAACTGAAAAATCAGGAACATTACGGGTAAATATGTTACAACGGCAATCTATGTACAGGTAAAGCTGTTACAACGATCAACCTATGTTTTTATTAACTGACTGCAATTTGCGTTGTAGGTTTTAATCAGTTGGGGACTGAATCTTTGTATGTTTTATTGAACAAAAGTTCGGTCCTGGTTGTCAAAAAATAACTGTCCGTTGTAACAGTTTCACCTGTATTAGCTCTTATAGTGGATGAAGCCTAATTAAAATTCTTTAAATATAAAATGAAATGAAGAAACAACAAAAGGAAGAGTTCACATTCAAAAATACCTAGATAGTAGGTAAGTTTGAAGCTATTGAACTGTTATGTAAGAAGAAGTATATAGAAATAATTAATTAACTCATTAATTTATTGTTTTTTTCTAACCATTTCTATTCCTCTTTGACATATATGACCTAGAGACCTTTTTTAATGTCTATCAGGCTATTTTGTCCCCAAAGAAGCGTATACTCAATACCGATTATTAAGGGCACATGCATGCATTAGTATATCATTCCAACTAAAAAATCATGTAGAAACAATTGTAGACTATAATATTCATCATCCTATTTATTAGGAAATACTGGGACATATTTGTAGTAGAACCTGACTCGAAATGGTTAAAATAATCAGTTAACTTGAAGTCAATAGCGCCAAGTAGGCAGTGGCTCACCTTGTTGTTTTGGTTCTTTGTGTCGTAGATACCGCCTAGAATGTTAGTACCGAACTGACACTCCACCTCCATGTCCTCCACTCCAACATCATCACTGAAGACTCCCTGGTACTCCAAGACTTTGGCCCTGAAACCAGTGATGAAGCCTGAAGGACACACCTTCATACCTGCAGGAGAGACGTTAACTCTTCAGGCACAGGATTAGAGGATAAAAATAGTACCTAGTGGCACAGACAATTTCTATTAATATTTCAAATAGTCAATTTGTGTTATAATTTAACTCAATAGTATGAGATATAAACGAAAATCGCAACAATTCCATTAAATTCTTCGTTATAAGGTGGGACAAAAATAGTACTTTATTTCTATAACGTGAAGTATGATACAGAATATAAATTCTGACTCACCAAACCACCGTCCATCAGGTCCTGAAGATGAACTAATGTAACTGACGTCAGTTCCATCCTCTGAGCGGCAGTAGAGTTTGATGCCATTGACTGCTGTCTCGTCAAGTGCTCCTGGTTCGTAAAACTGAAAATAGAAACAAATGACAGAGATGATGTCCAAAACTCTTCGTTGAAACTCAGTAATGTATCCGAATAAAGGTCCCCGCCAAGTAATCTTCATTGTTTCAATAAAAACGGTTAATGTCCTTCATCATTTTGTTGTAAACCCCATGAAATTTGAAAAAAATCATTTGTTTCTGTATGTTTTAAAAGTTTTTTATAATCAAAACACTATAATAGCCGCCGCTTTTCTTCCTAATTGCTAACTTTAAGTCCAAAGAAAAAGGATATACATCTTTTGTTTCGAATAACAGCTTTGCTTGAAGTGGACCTTTAAAAAAGAACTCTTGTCTAAGTACCTACTTGACAATGAGTTGATATCTTTTACCTACTTGACAATGAGTTGATATCTTTTGCCTACTTGACAATGAGTTGATATCTTTTGCCTACTTGACAATGAGTTGATATCTTTTACCTACTTGACAATGAGTTGATATCTTTTACCTACTTGGCAATGAGTTGATATCTTTTACCTACTTGACAATGAGTTGATATCTTTTACCTACTTGACAATGAGTTGATATCTTTTGCCTACTTGACAATGAGTTGATATCTTTTGCCTACTTGACAATGAGTTGATATCTTTTACCTACTTGACAATGAGTTGATATCTTTTACCTACTTGACAATGAGTTGATATCTTTTACCTACTTGGCAATGAGTTGATATCTTTTACCTACTTGACAATGAGTTGATATCTTTTGCCTACTTGGCAATGAGTTGATATCTTTTACCTACTTGGCAATGGGTTGATATCTTTTACCTACTTGGCAATGAGTTGATATCTTTTACCTACTTGACAATGAGTTGATATCTTTTACCTACTTGACAATGAGTTGATATATTTTACCTACTTGGCAATGAGTTGATATCTTTTACCTACTTGACAATGAGTTGATATCTTTTACCTACTTGACAATGAGTTGATATCTTTTACCTACTTGACAATGAGTTGATATCTTTTACCTACTTGACAATGAGTTGATATCTTTTACCTACTTGACAATGAGTTGATATATTTTACCTACTTGGCAATGAGTTGATATCTTTTACCTACTTGACAATGAGTTGATATCTTTTACCTACTTGACAATGAGTTGATATCTTTTACCTACTTGACAATGAGTTGATATCTTTTACCTACTTGGCAATGAGTTGATATCTTTTACCTACTTGACAATGAGTTGATATCTTTTGCCTACTTGGCAATGAGTTGATATCTTTTACCTACTTGGCAATGGGTTGATATCTTTTACCTACTTGGCAATGGGTAGGTATCTTTCTCTACTCACCAGTACTTCGAATGCGTGGCTGAAGCTTCCCTCGGGGCACATGGCTATAGCTCCCCAGTCTCCCCCATCGTATGGGTTGTTGAGGAAGAGAGTGGCACTGGATTGACGTTTGGGGGAAACTTCAACTACCCCCCCTGTGATGGGGTAAAAGAGAGAGAGAGATGGGTGAACCTTCAAAGACATCCTCCATCCCCCCACCCCTGGCAAGAGACAGAGTGAGGGAACCAACATCTTAAGGGGATCGCACCCAATTTACAGAAAACTCATCGTTCGACTGATTGTTCTGATATTTGCAGAGCATATGTAACTTCACTAAGTAAACACATTTTGCTTGTGTAACTCTTTCGATTTGGGCATTAGTTTTTGAGAAAATGAGGATTTTATAAAAATGATCGTAAATTTCAAATGAATAGAAGTCTATAAGGATGTATGGTAAACACAACCAAAGACTGTTTTATAATCCTCGTAATACTTCTAACAAAACAAGGAAAGCATATTTTTCATTTTCCTTCTTATTTTCTTTTGATGTGAGGTTTTTGATAACTAACCCAAGTTTTCAAAAAAAAAGAACTAATATTTTTGTTTTTGAACTGTAATTAATAGCAAGAGATTGTGAAAATTGAATAAAAGTCCATACTTTTGTTACATTTCGATCGATGATTCCAAAAATACCTTTGATTTTCTTATTGCATTGAAACTCATTGACTTCTATTCATATTTAGGTGAAAAATTCACATTTTACAGAAGAGCCAAAAACGTAAATATTTGCTCTAAAACATAAATACGTAAACAACAGCCAAACCCATTTGGGTCCCGTGTTATGTGGGTTGTAGTGCCTCTTACTCCCGAAAAAGGGGGGGGGTATAAAAGTACAGTCCCTAACATACCTTTAGTAACTAAAAAATCATGATTCATGACCCTTACCCGCCTCCTTTTGGACCCCCATCCCCTTTCCCCCGCAGGGGAGTTCTATAACTCGTAGTCCCCCAAACATTTGTAACATGAAAGTCCATTACCTAAAGACCGTTTTTCATCATAAAAATTGAAAATGGTAATTTCTACCAATTTGATTGTTCGACCCCCTTAATTTATACAAGAAAATATATATAATAGTAAGAATTAGAATGCCGAGGCCTGAATACAATAAATGTCTCTATAATCCAAAGTGTGCATCTGGCCGATACCTCTAACTTAACCAAGGAGATCATAAAAATTCAAGTTTAAATGTACAATGACTATTTGTTATATTTTCTCCGTATCAAAGAAGTCATTCTGACGTAACTCACCCAAAGCAACGGCAAAAGTAGCGGCGAGAACCAAGGCTAACATCGCTAAACTCTTCATATCGTAAGTGAGGCGCTTGAAAAACCAGTGCATTGGAGTGACTTTCTTATCAGTGGGAGAGAACAGCTGGAGATAAGAGATAAGCGTCACCAGGCCTAACCACCAATGTACAGACTATAATGGATAACAATGATTTTATGGGAAAGTATCACTAAATAGTACCTAGAGGAAGGGTATAACCTAAATTATAATATTTAAACAGGTGAAGGAAACAAACTATTTACAGATGTATATATATTTATATTGAGGCTACAAAAGTAAAGAATTAACTAAATCTTATAGCCTAAGTTTAAACAGTTCAGTTTGTACTTATGCATGTACTTATACCTTCGCCGCCGCTTTGACCCGTTCCCTTCCAAAATCAAATAAACTGCTAACTGGATAATGCTCAATCGTCCCACCAACTTTCATGCAATATGGTACAATACTTTTTGAGTTATAAATGACCATGACCTTGATCTTCGACCGGGTGGCTCCCAAAATTGTACCGGCAGGTCACTGGACATGGACCAATCGTTTCACTAGATTTCAGGCAATTTAGTTATGCGAATAACTAGAAGATAAATAAATGTATGCCATCTAAAACATCACCTTCTGCATTCTGCGAAGGTAATTAAGCAATCCAATCCTACCACAAAGAGAAGGCAAAGTGATGACGTCACAATATCTGTTACAGGCGAATCACCCAAAAAGTGAAAGTTTGGTCAAGTTCTGCAAAAACTGTAGATGTAGCCCAAGAAAATAGTACAACATGTCAAAATATTTTTAAGCATAACTAAACTTCATTCAGTATGTTCAAAAGGGTTAAGCAACCTAGATCAAGGACAATTAATTTATTAAACTTGCCATTTTTAAAAACAAGTTTAATAAATCGATTGTCCTTGAATAACTCTGATAATAGAATCTAACCTGTAATTACTGTATACACCTCATATATATATATTTTTTTGTTATCTAGTTTTATATAGGAAACCCTTATAGTCAAAGACTATCCTGGGTCTCGATCAAAGTTTATATTCTGTATTTTATTGTGAAAGAGTAGATTGCCCGAATCTATACTCTTAATGTAAGGGCACATTGAGTTTAAACAAATAAATAAAAAAAGTAGATCATATTCTAAAACTTTAGCGCCCTAATCTTTGATAGAAAATTGTACACTGAAAATGATCCTTCTTGATAATTTTTGGAAAGATAATAATATAATAACAGGAATTCAAATTATATACGTATTTATGTACAATCGTATACACTATACATAAATGTGGAATAAAGTATGCAAAAGATTTAGAAAATATATGCTTTAAAAAGTCGCTCACTAATGAAGTAAAAACAATTTGTGTGATGTGTATCACTGAGTCTTAAGGCATTGTGGCTACTCAGAGAAGATAGCATAGATATTTGGTAGAAAAGTAACTTCGCCTTCTAATAGTGAATTAATAAATGGCACAAGAAGTTCCAAGTCAATAAGAACAGGTGGGAAATCCCAGAGCACATCAACCAGGTGTTTACAGTATAAGGTGATTCCGAAACTTTTCTGTGGCGGGTTGCTAATATTTTCAAAGTTTCTCATGGATCTGTTTTAATGAATCTGTACAAACATAAATTTCACCTCAGCAAACCCAAAAATGTCCAAAAACATAACGCAAACGACTGACTATTCATCAAAAATGTCCTTTGCTGAAGAAGTGTTAGGCAATAAATCATTAACAGCCTTTCCCTCAGCACCCTCTGTTTTCTGATGAAGTACATTTCCATATCCAGGGATGAGTAGACACTCACAGTTGTCAACTTTGTTTTAACCAACGGAATTCAAATGAAACAAATTAAATCTTTATGTATCATACATTAATTTGAGTGAGAAAAAAATGAGACTTTTGTTTGACATGTTCTTGTAAGGTATAAATGGGAAAGAAAGCATTTAAACAATAAAAAATGAAAATTTTATTATTTTATTAAATATAGAACAATTATGCTTAACTAACATAATCGCAAACATGTGATCTAATATTTATGAACCTAAATTCTTTTGGTTAGAGCCAAATACATAATTGGGTAGTTAGGAGTTAAGTTAAAATATGGAGGAGATGCAAACTTCGTAAATAAGTACTAGTCGTTTGGTACTCGTTTTGTCAGTGTTTATTTTAGTGTTCAATGTGATACCCACTTAATAGTTTATGAGGTTCACCAATTTCTTTATTAAATAAGAAAATTCTATACAATTCATCTGATTATCGACCCGCATTACGAGGCCAAAACTGAAAAGTAACGTAAAAATTGCGGGAGAAACCCGCAAAAAAGAAAAATGCGATAAAATTATAAAACATAAAAAGAAATTAAAATTATAAAGCAAGAAGAAAATTAAAATTGTAAAACTTAAACCCTACTCTGAATTATTAATTATGTATATATAGTACATATCTGCCATAATAAAATTTGAATGTCCTTCCTTGTAAATACTTTATTATTTACTATAAAATGATTTTCAATCAATCTCACCTGTGAGATCATAATTTCTATAATAACGGCGAAAACAGCTTTAATGAAAACTAAAAAAACAAATTACCAAAGTTACTCCTGAAATAATTTCCATACCAGGAAATATAAGTGCGAGACATGACTCACACATATTTGACTTGTCATAAGTCTGAGACGTAATAAGAGCGGGTACGCCTGTACAGATAAGTTCACCGCCCTCAATTCAGCGCCGGGAAGTTCACCGCAACTCAATTCACTGAACGGTAAATTCACCGCATTGTAAATATCATTTCAGTAATGTGCATCAATAGTTTCTTTGAATTGAGGTCAAGAGAAGAGTTCTGCAACTGTATCTATTAATTGTAATTAATATATATTATGTATTTCAAATACTTGGTATATTAAGTCTTCTTCAATACTTACATACCTCATATGTTTAATTTACGAGTGTCTGTTGCAAAGGAAGGAATACAAAGTAAATAAAATGAATACAAAGTAAATAAAATGAATACAAAGTAAATAAAATACAATAGAAAGAGTTAGAGTTAATATCTGAATTGTGTTTAACATTTCGCTACTAGACAACGACATGGCTATGTTCTTCAGCAGTAGGTATATTGTTCAATGGTTTTTTCTGTGTTTTTTTTCTGTTACAAAAACTTCAATATATTAGAATGTACAGACTTCAATTGCTACTTAATTGTCCTGTGGGGTCTTTCCCATTTGACGACCCCAAACAGATTTAATTTAAACTAATTTTTTTATATGTATTTTTGTCCATAGAATCCGAAAATGAAAACCGTTTTTTGTAGAAACTAATAGTTTTTGAGATATGAGGGTTTAAAGTTATTTATTTCCTATGTATTACTGAAGGATTGAGAACTTTGAAAAAACTCGTGTTTCCATTGAAATTACTCAAATAATATATATTTGTGGCATGAAACAGTAATGTAGTTTGGTGTCTCCGCTAGTTTGTTGTACTGCACACTTCATAGTTGTTTAATGACCTGGCAGGGGGGTATGGGGGGGGGGGGGGTGGCACGCCTCCATTACACATATCAGTGTTGAAGTAATCATTTGAAAATATCACGGAAACTAGAAATATTTTTGATATATGTATTTAGGGGGGCGTGCCTTCCCCGAACTCCCCTGCCAGGTCATTAAAAAATCATGAAGTGTGCATTACAACAAACTAGCGGATACAACAAACTACATAACTGTTTCATGCCACAAATCTATATTGTTTAAGTAATTTCAATGGAAACACGAGTTATTTCAAAGTTCCCAATCCTTCAGTAATACACAGGAAATAAATAACTTTAAACCCTCATATCTCAAAAAATATTAGTTTCTACAAAAAACGGTTTTGATTTTCGGATTCTATGAACAAAAATACATATAAAATATTAATTTGAATGAAATTTGGTGGGGTCGTCAAATGGGAAGGAGCCGTCCTGTGCAAATCGACTACACTATTCTTTGGGTTTGAAAACCGTCGAAAACCTGGATCTTATTTAAAATAGATATATTCCCTAGTTAAGCACATGTATTAATCGGCTTGCTGTGATAAGACATAACAGTTGGCATAAGGTTTAAATAGAAAAGTGTATTTCAACGTTTGTACATTTTTATTTCTGCAATAAAGATTTATCATCTTTGTAATCGTTCTTTTTCTTATATTTCGAACTAAATAATTTTTGCGGTGAATTTTCCTTACGGTGAATTGAGTCGCGGTGAACTTACCATGAAAGGAATTTATAAGCCTGTGAATTGAGGGCGAAACTACCGCCCTTTACAGCGACCACTAGATCTGTATCACTACCTTTCTTCAGGTACATATACTGTCGTTATAAGAGCTTTACCTGTAGCAAGATAATCAGTTGTCAGCAAGTTATACGTGTATTGTTATGTATTCTACTGATATTCCACGTAGAACTCGGGGTAGCACTCATTCTTCTCAAACTTGACGAAGTACGAAGGATTTGAGGTATCATCCACTGCCGTGTCACTGCAATGGAAGAATTGGATCAGAAACTGTGAAGCTACCTACATTAGAAGGATCGATATCCTTCAGGTTTTTTTATTTATTAATAATCTGAGAACTCTGAAATTTAGTATACATGAAAAACAGCACATAAGAAAATGTTTTAGTTCATGCTAAAATTTATCTACAGCCAATAGAAAACAACTTTTTTTTTAATTCAGAACAAATATTTCATGGGGTAACTTAACGCTTTATATCAGTCTCACATTATCAATAAGAGAGGCGAGACAAAATTCATTTGAAAGAGTTGTTTCAGTATATAACATTGAGATACTTAAAATTCAAAGTTTATTTCAATAGTTATAAATAAAAAAAAAACTATTTGTGAAAACTCAATTTGTAGCATATTTTTAAAATTCTCTTAGCTATAACTTTTTTTCCAATCAAGATATCTAAAACACGCGACGGTATATTATAGAACACCTCTTTATCTTTCTAACGAGCTCTGCCACGTCTCTCTACAACAAAAACTGACAGAGATATAGAGCGTCTATCAACCCAGAACGTAAGTGTTGAGGAGAGACTGAAACATCTCTACCATCAGATCACCTCGCTGTAGTCTAGACTCTAGAATCCGGAAGTATGTGACACTAAAGCTCATATTACACTGTGGCGCTCGCCACCGTTTTGTTATTTTTCTCTCTAACTCCGCCCCTTTTCTCTCTAATAGCAAACAATTCCATGGCGAGCGCCATGAATTTGTGATCGCTCACTGGGCGATAGAACGAACACCGCCACCGTTTTAGAGGTGAAGAAATTGTCACTGAGACCTGCTAAAGAGATTTGAAGTAGTGGAAAAAGCATTTTGTTTAATTTTAAAAGTAATTTAAGACTTTGTATGGCTACTGTGTGATACAAAAAAAAAAGAATGAACGCTTCTGTATAGTGTCCAGTGTTGTCATACAATCAATGAAATCAAACTTTTTAATATATAGGCATGGAATTGCTTCAAACAACTATCAAAAAGATAATTAACTAAATATATATTCGTGATGACATCTAATTTTAATGCTACGATTCATTTCATAGTAATTTTTCAATTTTCCCTAAATTTCAATGCACGATCACTGCCATATCGACTCGTCTAGTGTAATAGCAATTTTGAGTATGGTGAGCGCCATATCTGTAGAGAGAGACAACACCGCCATGGCGAGCGCCACAGTGTAATACGGGCTTTAGACAGCGACAAATCCTCTCGGTACAAAACTTTACGCGCTACAGACAAGATATGACTGTAATATTTATAAGGTTTATTCTACACACCTCTATAAGTGTTTTAGGTGACTAATTTGTTTGACATTATTGGCTTTTCCGAATGGTAAATGACAATTCAATCTACAAATGCTTACCATTCTAAAGGTGGAACTTTTATTTTACGAACACCTTTGAAAGTTTTTCCCACGATAACTCTGGCTATGAAAATGCATTTGGGTTGACTTTGGCAATATCTGTCTGATTCTGCAGCACTGAAAGGAAATGGCAGTTTATTAACTAGTTTGAGTTATTCATATTTAGATAAAACACTTTTTACGACTTGAGCAAATTCTTTTGTCAACTATATTTTTAGAGTAGCCTAACTCTTTTATAACGGTTGATTAACTATTAAATTCATAACTTACTCGTTAGAAAAGTAAATTCCATGTCCATAAACTGTTCCAGTACTTGATCCCGCTCTTCTCCAGTCAAAATTATTCAAACAGATGGATTGAATGTTGGCATGATCCGTACCGTGGAAAAGGGACATTTCTTTGTATGTCACTGATGGAAACTGAGACTTCAAATTGTTCTTTTCGCAAACAAAAGCTTGCCACAGATGAGGATGTTGAACTCTAACAATTTTGATAATATTTCGACTCCCCAAAGTTTTTGTAATGAGGTTAAGGTTTTTCTGGTAGTCGGCATCATTATGTGCTAGAGTTACTGTAGTTAACTTATTCACATCAACATTTGTCCAATTGTTAGGGAAATTTTTGGGTATATAACCTTTTTGTGTGTCAGAAGCAACTCTCTGAATTTTACGCACTACATTTGTTTTGACATTAGTTTGTGTCAAGTTTTGGAAATCAAGCTCATATGAGAATTTGTTGCTTTGGATTGTGATGGTTTGGGTAGGGTCTTTGGCGTATTCCTGTTCAATAAAATCTGAATCAACTGTAGTAGCCGTTGTAGCTTTATTATTAGCAGTTATGCCACCATACTTAACCCAAACATTTTGTGCATCAAGAAACTGCCACTCATAAGCTTGCTTGAGTGGAACGACATTGATGGGAGTTTTCGGTCGACAAAAATTAAGAAATAAAGAAATAATAAACACAAAAAAAGTAAACATGAATGAATGATTCGTAAATTTCAATAGATAGTAGCTAACTAAATATATGAATATAGTCATAGGAAACGAAGCCATGTTGCAGACACAGCAGTAGGATAATGAGGACAGCTTAGGAAAAGGATTTAGTAGCCTCACGGTAATTAATTAGTTAATGAAGCAAGAAATTTTTCTGTAAAGGAATGAATCAAATTAAAAAATAAATTTTCAGCCGATTTGAGTAGCCTAAGTGAGATCGATCAGTTGTACTTTTTGGACCTTTGGATTTTAAAGAGAGCACAAATTCAATATTTGACAGTCACATTTTTAATTGTTCAAAAGTATCCGTGATTGTTGAAGCATTTAATAAGTTTGGTGAGGTGAAAGTGAATGTAAAATATGTAAATAAAAATGCAAGTGAGTTATCTAGAATTAGTCTCGAAAGATTCATTTAGGTATCACAGAACATTGCATGTATCACAGAACCTATTTAATATTCTGTGGCATTTATTCAGACAGTAAAGAAAAAGATGCCTTCAAGTATAAAACTTCACTGAGAGCAAAAAAAAAATTAATATCTCTAATGGGGCAACCTGGGTACCCCAATGCCGTGCGGTGTATAGTTGATTAGGCCAGATTCCCGATATTAACAAAATTTGTTTTTTAAATTTGCCTATCTATTTTAATCAACTTATGGTAATGTATTGATAAAATTAACCATACCAATGGATTTGCACTTACTCAATTACTATATTAGTGCTATTTTAACAGATTTGGTTATGACTGATAAACTATAAAATCGTATAGATGCATGCAAGCTTGATGGCGTTTCAACCAAAATGGTGGTTGTCCTCACATTTTATTGCAAACCAATTCAGAGTTGTCTGACGGAAGTTATAATAGAGAAAGAAAATATTGCCAAAGGCATAATTGATAAGACTGATGAATTTCTTCACGTATTTTCATCTCTAACTGTTAAAATTAATGAATTTATAATTGAACTGACTGAACCTTTCATATACCTACCTAGACCATGTTACAGAGTATGTCAGTTAAAGCAAAATAATTGGCTTGAAATTTGAACTAATTTCTATGTTCCCTTATTAATTTTAGCTTGAAATCTCCAAAGATGTGCCAAAATTGGGCTTGGATCAGAATTTTTATTGTATTTTTCAGCTCAAAATTGGCTCAGAGTTTGCCAGCCTCTAAAATATAGAATAGGTAGTGCTAGTGCTATATGTCAAAATTATCACTTAATTGAACAGTTACCCAAGGCTTACCTGTAAGGTGAAGGGTGACTTCAATTACTTCGGAAGCCATTCTTGTTCATTTTTCTGGAGTGTTCCAGAGGTGCCAACTTATGAGATGTCCACCTGCATCGGCCGTTAACTTAAGCATTCAGTATTCAAAGATCGAATCTTTTGTTGTGTATTTCTGGAGTGTTCGGGCGGGAGCGCTCCGGGCGGGAAAGAACACTCCAGAAAAATGAACAAGAATGGCTTCCGAAGTAATTGAAGTCACCCTTCACCTTACAGGTAAGCCTTGGGTAACTGTTCAATTACTTATCGCCATTCTTGTTCATTCTGGAGTGTTCCAGAGGTGCCAACTTATGAGATTTTAAAGAACGCAGCAAAAGATGAGACCAACCAATTTTCAAGTATGAATTTAAAATAAGAGCATCAGAAAATTGTAACGTTGGCCCAACCTGCGACCTTGAATATCGTCAATGGTAATATTATGGTTCAAGAAAGAACAGGCAGCTGCTGCACAAGTGCAGAGATTAAAATTAGCGATGTCGATTCCTGCCTCTTCCATAATTGCTTCAATCCGTCTACCTATTTTTGAAATAGATAGGTACTGTTTGTATGATTTTCGGAAACTTAGAGTTGATTAGACTCTCCACGAAATCTAATCCATGTACTCTTTGAAGGTTAAATATAGACAGAATTTGAATTGACATTAAAATACCTCATTTAATCAGGAATTCATTATTTCCCACACGTGGTGTAAAAAGTAATTGAAATAGTCTCATGATACAAAATCTTTATACATCCATAACTTTGAAAGTTGGAACTTGATGTATAGATCATTGAGCTTGTACCATATCTCATTAATTAATAGGTTGAAATTCTAAAAGCAATACTTTCCAGAGGGAAATAATTTTTCAAAATTCAAAACAGAAGAAACTTCCAAGATCATTTGTACATGGGAGTGGTTAGTCTTATTTAATTTTTATTTTAATTGGTATCCAGGATACCAGCACTAATTCAATAACTAACACTCTTTACTGCAAGCGATTTCACTGTACATAATCCAGTATTATAAGAAAACTTTATATCAATAATTTACATCATTAAATTGCATGGGATCAATTTTCTGTCTACTCAAGAAATATACCACTTGTGATCTAGCTATGTTGTTTAGAGAGGTTTGGCGGAAATTCTGCACTAAAAACACATGATACTGATTTTGTACCGCAAAAGGGGTAATGAACACTGTTGCACTTGGTCTTCCTAAATTTTATAAAGCCTCATGATACTTAAACGTTAGATATCAGCTACTATTCGGTAATCCCATAAAAATACCAACTTACTTTATCAGCATGAATGTTTTGATAAAAGTATATTTTTTCACAGAAAATAAGTCTTCTAACAGACGTTGTCAAAATCTTTAACTAATACGAGAGCATGACTGAATATTTGAAGTCTTGACAGTAAATATTTTGATGTGGACAAACTAAATGTCATTTGAAAAGGCCCTGCCAACCGGATAAAAATGGCCTTCAGTTCTAGTACATTAATGTGAGAGGTAGAGTCTTAGCATACATAATCCCATCTATTTTAAATAAAATTTAATACATTTATAAGAAATGTACATTCTTCAAGTTTATGCATCAGTGGTAGCTAATTACAATACTTTGAGAATTATGGTTTATGCTTACTAAACTGATTGAAAAGATTCATATTCAACTGGAAATATATATTATCAGAGGTTATATAAACTCAGAGTTGAAGGCCACGTTTTCCACACTTCTCCTGATGATGAATAGAAATCTTTTCAATCGAAAGCTTGAAACCAAAAATACCTTCAACGCTTACGAAACTAAAGTAATGAAAGGGTGTCTAAATACTTTAAGCTGGATAATCATCATCAATTTCTATTCTTTTGTAAGTTACTATTGACAATTTTGAGAGCATTAATTTTAAGACGTTCTAAAATTATAAAGAATAAACCTCCCCCTTAAACTGCTGGAAGGCAGAGAGTCAACAGTTTGATAAAAATAAAAACGTCACAATTAATAGAATTTTGCTCAAATTTGTTGCATCAATTAAAAATCATTCCTTTTTTAATGATTAGGAATAAATAAAATAAAATTTCTTTCATAACTAATAACAACAGTGCTCTCTCTCTCTCTGCAACAGTCCATTCATATACGAATTCATCTATCAATTAAGTAAATTAAATAGTACGTAGACAAGTAACTTTCAGTTCTTAATTTTGCCAATATAGAATACATGACTTAAGTTGCATGATTCACAAGTAGAGCCTTTAGCTACAAACTTACCTGAGTTAGAAATGTTTTCCAATTTCTAATATCTACGGTATTATTCTCTATATGGACAGAAAAGTAATCATCTTCAAAATCAATAGAGGCCACGAGACAAATTTATTCCATTGAACCAACTACAGTTCTTCAATGTTCTAATTAATAACGTTAATAATGGATATGCAGATTCAATGGCTTAGATAAATTTATAAATAAATGAAGTCCTCCACGTCTTATATGAACGAGAAAACTGAACCGAAAATTATTATTCTTCTCTATGACCAATCTTCATACCTATAGACACTAATTTTTGAATTTCCAAAATAAGAAATAATTTTGAAATACAGGTTTTATGTAACTATGTGTACCAAATTTCCGGTTGAACTAATTGTTGCTCTAGTGCAACAACGTATTGAACAGTCTTCAACTCTTCGTCAATTCCCGAGTCGCAGAAGAATTTATCGGGGAATATATGTAATTAGGGTTTAGGGTTAAGTAGGTATATTACGACACATAGTAAACTGGCCTACTAGAAAAACTATGAACAGTCTTGAATCCTAGCAGGAGGTTATCGAAATTCCCCTGTTAATTCTCTGAATCAGAGAAAAACTTAACATTGCAAATTCATTTGGGAAGAGACTGTAGGCATTAGCATATAACTAGTAAGTTAACTGGCTTCCAGCAAAATTTTTATTGAAGAACTAGACTTGGATATGCAATTGCAAAACATATCTGTAGTGGTATTAACAGTCTGTATTTGTTAAGAAATTAATATTGGTACTTGAGACTAAAGTTCAAGTTACACGATATGTCTAGTGTTCCTTAGATGTAGCCAGTACAAGCTCGGGTCACAAATTCCCGGCTAAAATAGCTAACTAGTTGCCCTAGCTGAAAATTCATAGAGACTGTCTTCAATCATAGTAGTGAATATCGAAATCCCCTCTCAAATTGTTCTGAAACAGAAAATTTTCATAATGTGAGTTTATATGGAAGGAGACTCAATAGGCCTGTAGCTAGTTAGTAGTCAATAGGCCTCAATAGGCCTGTAGCTAGTTAGTAGTCACCATGAATTTGCGACGAAATTTTTATAAAGAGTTGAAAAATTATACACAATATAGCGTAGCGTATATTTGATATTTCCAGTGAAAGCACGGTCTCAAAATACCGGCTTCAAACTAACTAACTAGATTTACCTTAGTCACAAATTTTTAGGATTTCTCTTCAAAATTCCCCTGTCTATATTATATCTCTGAATCAGAGAAAATTTCACGATGTGAAGTTATTGTTAAGAGACTATAGGCATATAACCTATAACTAGTTAGTAGTTAACTGGATTATTATTATTAATTGTATCCATAAATTCATGGTGCTTCTTGAATGGAATACATAGCACTAGTAGCAATATCAATCTTTAAGTAGCTACCAATTATAAGCTAGATAGGGTAAAGCAGGTAAATTGCGGTACACTAACTAACTGTGTCCTCTAACCACAGAAATATCATAGCTTCAAACAATAATAAAATATTGAATGCAATTCCGCTACTTCAGATACCTGAACAAATTTCAATAAAAATTCGAATCAAAAAGTTTAGAAAAGTTCTTGCAAAGACTGCAATTGGACCGCAATTTACCTGTGGGACCCTAGGCAATGATTACAAACAAGTATTATTTACAATTTACGCCACTTTGTACCCGTTAAAATTTTTCATTTTGAGTATTATTGCACATATGTAAAGTTACCATATAATATAATAAGGAAGTTCAAGAAAGTTATAGTATTATACGATATATAGTGTATATTTGTTCAATCCAGTAAAGCACGGTCACGAATTTCCGGCTTGAACTAGCTAACTAGTACCCTAGTCACGAATTCTTAGGGTTTTAGTCATCAAACCTAGCAGGGGGTTATCGAAATTCCCCTGTCTATAATTTCTCTTAGTAGAGAAGAATTTCACTGAGTGAAATTTGGAAAGAGACTCTATAGGCATAGCTAAGCCTATAGCTAGTTAGTAGTAAACTGGTAGTCACCAATTTGTGACGAAAATCTTAAGAGAGTTGAATAGTTACTAGATATAGGGTCAAGCAGGTAAATTGCGGCACGCTAACTAACTGCGGCCTCTAACAAAAGAAACATCATGGTTTCAAAACACACGTTAAAAAATAATATTAATAAATTATATTATTCACCGCGCTTCTTTTGATATCAATGCAACATTTCTATTTAATTTGGGAGCCGCAATTTACCTATGTGACCCTATCGTATTTTTGAGATATCCAGTTTAAGCACGGTCACGAATTTCCGGCTTTATCTATTCTAACTAGTAACTCTAGTCACGAATTCTTAGAGTTTTAGTCATCAATCCTAGCAGGGGGTTATCGAAATTCCCCTGTCTATAATTTTTCTCTTACTAGAGAAGAATTTCACAATGTGAAATTTGGAAAGAGACTCTATAGGCATAGCTAAGCCTATAGCTAGTTAGTAGTTAACTGGTTAGTAGTCACCGTAAATTTGGGACGAAAATATTAAGTGAGTTAGTTATACACGATATAGCGTATATTTGCAGTGTAAACACGGTCTCGAATTACCGGCTTCGAACTAACTAACTAGATTTACCCTAGTCACGAATTTCTAGGGTTTGTCTTCGGTCCAGCAGGGGGTTATCAAAATTCCCTTGTCTGTGAAATTATTGGAAAGAGACTATAGGCATACAACCTATAACTAGTTAGTAGTTAACTGGCTCACTTAAAAACTATCAGCAAGGCCTGTTTTCAAGTACACGCAAGATAGGTAATTTTTTAAAATTTATAATAACGAGCAAAAGTGGCTAAAATTGTATATCCTAGAGAACTAAAAGAAAAGCTATAATAAAAACACTTATCTGTATACGAGAACATCAAGGCTTGTGCACGCACAATTAGACTTTAAGCCTAGGGGAGCAGGAAAAAACACACACATGTTAACGCGCCGAATGCAAATGGCGAACTGAATGCTTAAGTTAACGGCCGATGCAGGTGGACATCTCATAAGTTGGCACCTCTGGAACACTCCAGAATGAACAAGAATGGCGATAAGTAATTACTAATTAGCTATATCAGTCATACTTAACAAAATAGGATAACTAATTTAAAAAATAATACAAGTAGAAATGTTCAATCATAACAAGGATGGTAATTTGCCTCCGTTGCCGAGCAACTCGTTCAGTTAAAAACTACTTTTACATATATTAAAATGAATAAATTCACATAAATTTCATTGTAAATAATCTGGAACATTCTTTAATTTATATCATAGACAGCACAAAAAAAAACATCATCAACAGCGCAATGGCATAAAAATCGAATAAAATATCGCCATCTTTATCCATTAATTTTAGCGGCAGTAGCTAATTAGATTTCATTAAACCACTTTGAACAGCTGATTGAACTATAAACACCATGATGAGCTGGCCTGATAAACTATACCATGGCCGTCTATAATTAAAACTATAGACGGTCATGACTATATACGGCCATGAGAGAGATAGCATGGAGACTGGTGACTTTTCGCCATACTTTGAAACATGGGTTTCAACTGACACACTGCAACGATAGTAGTCAGACAACTGAGTACCAAGGTTGCATTGCACATAATTAATAAGTACCTATACCTACATTGTGATAAGATAAGAAATATAAGGAATAGAAAGAATAAATTTGTCATCTCCTTCTTCTTCTTCTTCTTCTTTGCTCAGTTTAATGAGGTAGTCGGTTCTGTCAGATACCATGCACCTCAGGTCAGTAGATTTTTGTTTTCTGAAATATAAAAAGGTTACATTTAGATCATTTGGTCAGATAATTGGTATATAATTGTTTCCCTCTATTAATTCTTTCTGTTAGTTCCAGGTTAGTAGGGGAAAAGTAATATTAGTTGGAGTCAACCTATTTGCTCATTAAGTGTAGAGGTTGGATACTGAAGACCTGGTGGATACCCCAATTGCCATCGCCTCGCCTGGTGGGCCACGAGGCGCCACAAGAGTGAGTGAGACTGGTACTTCATTTATATTTGGAAACTTTAATATTTATTTATTTAAATTATATATTGAACCACCACTTCATGCTTCTACCTCTACTCTGGTGGGACAAAACAATACAAATGGGCCTTTACACTTTTTTTCTTTAGTAAAATTATTGTGGAATACCACTCTTTTCAAATTTACAACATTTTATATGAAAAAAGAGAGCATTCCACAATTGTTTGACAGTGATCTCTGTTTAAATGATTCTTCTAAGTTTAGTGATTAGTTTGTTATTCTATTCACTATACATTTGTTTATTAGGGTTTTAGTATGAATGTTATTTTAAAAATCTTTCAGCCTATGTGATCTTATTAGAAATTGAGCAACTATTGACAATATGTTTTTCTGTTTTGTGAGGTCAAAGTTTCCTCCTCCAAGCAAATTTTTAAGTGTCATCGACACATTCAAGTCACTCATTTGGGAGTAGAGATCAGATCTTTCATATGCATAATTAGGACATTGGAGAAAGAAATGTTCTATTGTTTCCACAATACCACAACTGCACAAACTACTATCCCTCAACTCAAATCTACTAAGATGGCTATTCAAGCCAATGTGACCTATTCTGAATTTGGCTAAAGCAGTTTCCACAGATCTTACTGGATGCGAGGACCATGGCCAAAAGGAAATGTCATTTTTTATCTTTTTTATATGTTCACCTTTATTAGTAGAACTCATCTGTTCATACCACCATTCCTGCCAAGCATCCTGTAACCTTCTAACCATAAGTCTGCTCTTTTCTTTTTTACACACAGGAGACTCCGTGATAAATGTCAGTCTATGTGCTGCCTTTGCAGATTCATCAGCCAGCTCATTACCAATAATTCCTGAGTGACCAGGAACAAACTTAATTATTACACAGTATTTATAGTTTAATTCCAACAAAATATTCTGTATATTATTAACTAGGCTAATATGACTATTTGGGACTCTATTCATAATGAGAAGAAGGCCTGATTGGGAATCTGAAAATATCACCACCCCTTTTTCTGTATAATTTACATTCAACAAAAGATATTTTAGTGCTCTAAAAATTGCAAATAACTCTGCTCCCAAGATGGAGATTATAGGGTTTAGTTTCCAACCCTCATATGAATAACGTTCAGAATTATTGACTGTCAATGCAGCAGAGGTGGATGTTTCATCTTCCCAAATTACAGATCCATCTGTGTATATTACAATAAAGTCCCTATATTTGTTGAACTGCAAATCTTTAAACAGAGACTGAATGTGATGTGAAGACATATTGCTCTTTGGTATGAGAGACGCTAGATATGGTTTTATGAAAATGTCCAGGTTTATCCAAGGAGGAACAGGGGATATTAATTCAGTGAAATTTGGCTGTGGAACAGGAAATTGAAATTGTAGCAGAAGACGCATGCTCCTCACTACCATGGGTGGTGTCCTGATGGTAGATGACCATGCTTTTTCATATGATCTGCTATCAGGGTTAAAAAGTTCATTAGTTAGAGGGAGATTTAAAGGTAATTCAGTTATTCTGAAGTAATAGTTTGAAAGAATTCTATTTCTATGAAAATGTAATGGAAGAGTGTTGCTTTCAATTTCTAGTGAAGTTATTGGAGAGGTCTTTCTAGCACCTACAGCAAGTCTCAAGCAATTGTTTTGGATTCTATCTAATTTCTCTAAATTGGTTCTAGATGCTGTCATGTAGAAGACTGAACCATAGTCAAAAATGCTCCGAATTAATGACTTATAGAGTCTGAGGAGCACCTCTCTATCTGCTCCCCATTGGTGATTTGAGATGCACTTCAAAATATTAACTTTAGACACTGATTTGGTAGTAATATGCTTAAGATGATGAGACCATGTTAATCTTGGTCCATCAAATATTATGCCTAGGTATTTATATTGGGAGACAAATTCAATAATGCTATTTTTAACTTCTAAAGTAGGTGCAACAACAGTTTTAAGAGTAAATATCATGGCTTTTGTTTTGGTTGGATTCAGTTTGAATCCCCATTTATCAAACCAATCTGATAATTTATTTATATGACATTGAATCTTGCTTTTTAAGTTTTCCATATCAGAGCCATTCATGAAAATGGCAATGTCATCTGCATATTCTGCCATCTTAACATCCTGTGAATGTGGAATGCTAGCCATCATTACATTAAAAAGAGTAGGAGCTAGAATTGATCCTTGTGGGACACCAGAGGTCATTTCAAATTCGTCTGAATATTCTCCCTCAAAGTAAACTTTATATTTTCTATTAGACAAATATTCCTTGATCCAACATAAGATTTTACCCCTGATTCCCAATCTTGCCAATTCAGATAGCAGTCCTAAATGCCATATACTATCATAGGCATGGCTTAAATCGAAGAAAACAGCTATACATATTTCTCTATCATAGATAGCTTCCTTTATGGTATTTTCAAGTCTGGCTACCTGATCTAAAGTACTTAATCTCTTTCTGAAACCACCCTGCGTAGTGCTTAACAGACTTCCTTGCTCCAGAACAAAATTCAGCCTATTGCATACTAGACGTTCTAAAAGTTTACCAAAACATGACAAAAGAGAAATTGGTCTGTAAGACAGAGGATCAGATGGAGGTTTTTGAGGTTTAATTATAGGAAGAATTATAGCCATTTTCCAATGACTGAGAACAATTGAAGTACTAAAACTCATGTTTGCCATATCTAAGATCCATTTTTTATAATCAGTTGGCAGGTGCTTTATCATTTGGTTGTGGAGATTATCATGCCCAGGAGTAGTATCCTTCAATGTAGAGACAGAGTCATTTAATTCATTCATGGTAAAACTACAATTATAATCCATTTCAGTTTCATCAGTCATCGCTAATGATACCTGTAGGAGAAAGTTATAAGTAGCATAGTTATGTCCTTCTGAATTGAAAATGGAATGGTAATGTTTGGCAATTATATTTGATTTAAGTACAGGGTCAGTGATCATTGTATTATTTGAATAAAGCGGCTGTGAGTAACATTTATTTATGCGATTTGATAACTTGCCAATATATCTCCATATCATACTATCAGGAGATTCTTTTGTTAGTTTACTTGAAAAATTTACAAAAGACTCTTTCTTTGATTTTTTTGTGATTCGTTTTACATAAACTTCAGCTTTCCTTAGTTCAATTAGATTATTGACAGTTGGGTGTTTGTGAAAAACATTTTTTTTGTGTCTTCTAGACTTTACAGCAAGTTCACAATCTTTATTCCACCATGATTTTGAAAATTGAGGTTTTACTTCCTCTTTAGTTGTTTTAAATATATCATTACTTGTGTTAATTATATTTGTCAGGAATTTCTCATAAGATTGATTTAAAGGCAAATTACATTCTAACAACACCTCAGGCAAATTTCCAGACCAACTTCTCCAAGACTCAGCATTACCAAATATCCACCTTTTTCTTCTCTTAAATGAAATAATACATGGCTTGAAATTGATATTTATCATAATTGGGCAATGATCACTGCCCATGTCCTCCATTAGCCTTATATCAGATGAGGTGAGAAGGGAACTACTGAGGAAACATAAATCAAGAGTTGAGAATTTGCGAGTTGCTGTATGATAATATGTAGGGTAATTAACAGGTGTTAGTAGACACAAGTCAGCATTATCAAACAAAATTTGAGTAAGATTTTCTCCTGTGACATTATCTATGCTGACTGTATCCCACAATTGACTGTGAGCATTGAAATCTCCAACAATAATCTTCCTCTCACCCAACTGCCCAAAATAATGTTCAAATTCCACACAAGAAATATTCAGATTAGGATTATACAAATTCATAATATCTATTTTATCATGCTTTGAGTAAACTGTCACAGCCTGCACTTCCAAATTAATATTTACAAAAGGTGTCAAATTGAGTTCACTTACGCATAAGTCACTGCGTACCAATATACAAATGCCTCCTCCGGCCTTATTTTTTCTACAAACAAAAAAGGATTTATATCCAATAAAATTAGGAAGTCTGCTTTCTTTAAGCCACGTTTCACATAGGCAAGCTATGTGTAGTTTCCTAGAATATAAAGTTACTTTAAAATGCATCAACTTTGTGTACAGGCTGTGACAGTTCCATGTTAATATATCAAAATTATCAGACATTATATAGGATTTCCCTCACAGTGACAATTATGTACCTGAGTTGAACTCAAAAACCCCATAGGATTGACAGAGCCCCCAGGCTCATCATTAGCAATATAATTTTTCCTATTAGAATCTGCTTGGGCTTTAATTTTCTCTTTTTTTGTACTTTTCTTTTCTTTTTCCTGATGGCTTTGGTTTGAATTAACATTTGAATGAATATTCTGCTTTGTCTGAGTAGGAGAACTTTTAGATGATTTGGTAGTGTTGGAGTTTACTATAGTAGAGGCAGTTTCAATAACTTGACAGTCCCCATCCAAGACTGGGGATTCTGCCAATCCCATCACTTGACTAACTATACTTTCTACAGCTGTGGAGTCATCAATATTCTTTAATTTAACTAATTTAACTACAAGAGTTGCTATCTGAATGATCAATTCTGATGACAATTTACTATTATCTCTATCAGTATCTGTTACAGTTGGATCAGTCTGGCAACCCTTAGAGACCATATGTTTAGTAGTACTATCTACACTATCTGATAAAGATAAGCCAGGTTTTTCAGGAGTGAAGTATTCAGAGTTTCTTTTATTATTATTATTATTATTTGCAACTGACACTACTGCATCTCTGTATGAAATTTTATGAGTTGCTCTAACCTTCTCAATTTGTTTTGCTCTCATGATATTCGGGCATCCCCCATAGTTAGCCGTATGGCATCCGTTACAATTGGCACATTTTATTATGGTATTTTGTGGTTCGCTAGACTTAGTAGGACACTCTCTCGTATTATGTGAACCAGCACATGCAACACATCTAGCTCTAAATCTACAGTCAGAGGCATTGTGACCAAAGCCCTGGCACTGATAGCATTGCCATGGTTTAGCAATAAATGGTCTTACTTTGAATATTTGATGATAAATACTAACTTGAGATGGGAGTTGCTGAGAGTTAAATACTATTTTAAGATTAATTGTTGGAAGTTTATTTACACCTTTGAATATTCTTTCTACGGAAACTATTTCAGGGAAGTCTACTTTGAGTTCATTTTCTACTTCGTCAACAGGAGTATCAATACCTATAGGGCCGATAACACCTCTACTGTATTGTTCAGAAACAGGGGCCCTACATTTAATCTTCCAGTTTCCTAACTTATCTAAAAATTTAATTTCATTCATGAGATCTTCATTTACTTTTCCTAAGTGAACAATTAAAAGTTTTCTATTGAAATTTTTGCTTGTTTTCTCAATAGAGCATTTGCCAAGAACAGACTTATTTACCTCCCTAGCTAGGAAAAGATCATTAGAGAAGAATTTATCAATATTTATTTTGTGGTTTTCATTTGAAATTGGTTCAATTATAATGACCTGTTTGAAATATTGATTATTTCTAGCCATATTTAGGGTATTGTTAAGGTAACTTGGATCATTAATAGGAAGTACCCTCTTTGTTTTGATGATTCTACTCAATTCTATTTCACTTTGTTGGGTTTCTTGGATCATTTCATGGTGATAGAGGGCATTAAGCATAGATTTATCCAAGTCTGGGGATTTGGATGACTCATCATAATTCCTAGGTTTTTTATTTGTAGAAATTGGGGATAATTCACAGGGTCTCTTATTAACAAACCCACCAAACTCCATTTCAAATGAGTCATTTTCTCTTTCTGATATTTCCAAATCTTCAGGATCAGAAACTAAGTCTTCCATCGTATTATTACCATGTGATTGAGTGCTATTTTCACCTTCAAGTTCAAATTTGCTCATTCTGGGAAAATTCAAAGAGAGTACGTAGGTACCTACCTAATTATAGTTAATAAATAACTATTGAGGTACCCACCTCTCTATTACCTACCTACGTAAACAACAGCCTATAAATTTAATAATTATATGTTCACAATAGTTTGTTTTTCAAGAAATAAATTTCTTTCAGTTTTATATTAAAGTGAGAAAACCTTACCAGAGTATGAGCTTCCACCTATAATCCTCTATTGGTAAAACTCTTTTGATAATATCCAGTTGGACAAATCATTTGTCATCTCCATTCTGAGAAATGACTCAAAATCCTACTATAAAAAAAGTGAATTAAACTACGTTAAATTGTGTTTATCCTGGATGTAACTAACTGGTTCCTTACTTGAAAACCGTGCACGGATATTTCGTCCAACGGATATTTCGTCCACGAAATGCTTTATTTTGAATTATATTTATAATGTGTAAATATTTTATTATTTATATTATGAATAATTTATATATATATATATATATATATAT
>CANNZV010004650.1:0-14421 GCA_947561585.1 Caprella mutica
CAGACTAACCTCCATTGAAAAATTTAAGCAGGACAAAAAACAACTTAGATCAATAGTCAAACAGCACGTCAAACCAACAAACCCAGACCAAAAATAAAAATAAACATCACCCCATACAACAAGCCAACAAAACTCATTTCCAGCTTCTCTACAAGACCCCGCAAGAATCCTCTGGAGACAACACACGTGGTGTACCAATTTAATTGTCCGGTTGACAGATGTAACTCTGTATATGTCGGGTACACCACGTGTCGTTTGGAACGAAGGATTCAACAGCACAGATACAGCAGCAGCAGCATCCATAGTCACCTCCAGACCGACCATCCAGATCATCCCCACTTGAACCATCGGCAATGCAGTCATCTTTCAAAATAGTCCATTCCAATAATAACATAGTTGATCTCAAAATACTAGAAGCCATTACCATCCGAGAGCAGAATGCCTACATTAATGTAAAATTCAACGAACTATCACAATTTCTTAATTTATATAAATAATACGAATTGCATATCTATATCCCGTAAACAATTAAACACATCACATTTCATGTAATTATTAATGTATTGTAGCACGGTCCATTTATCTGTTATTAGACTAGTACCAATATTTTGTAATTTTATTTGTTGTATGTATGTTTACCTTAGTATGGCAGCTCTGTGAATATTTTAACTATAGCTCTTCTTTATCCTTATTTTTCATATTATAATCAGACCTTACTAGGCAGAGCAGTTTCTTCTTGTGTCAGCCACAGACAATGGTAACTCTATCGTTAACTTAGGCAGGTCACACTATCGAACTGTTCATCTCATATACATTCCATATAAACTACTTTCCTATATCTCTCTTCTTATTTTCTTTTCTCTTAAACTATTTCATTATATTTATTAGGCACTATTCACATGGCAGTCTCTCTGCTGTGTGCATACATATTGCTTTCCGTGTTTTTCAATTTATTATTAATATTTTAACTTTTCATCATTATATTTACACATTAACTTGAAAATGTCTATAGTAGTAAGACGAAACGTCGTTACCTTCATTTCATTGTGCAAATTTTATTCGAGAATTGTTTTAAATAAAATAAATATAGAAACTAAAACGTTTTCGTTCCTTGGAAAAAAGTGTTTTTAAATTTGAAAAAATGAACGCTGATTTGATATTTCAAAATTAACAATTGAAAAAGCATCAATTACTCAGTTTACTCGAATTACTTTGCTCTATCAGAGGAAATTGCGGAAATCGAGTAATTCGATAAAAACATATATATTTTGCATACATTTTGTTGTTTAAAGTTATTAAAATAGTCTCATAACTGTTTACTATCATTTTGATAAAGTATCAACAGTTTAAATCAATTAACAATTGAAAAAACATCAATTACTCAGTTTACTCGAATTACTTTGCTCTATCAGAGGAAATCGCGGAAATCGAGTAATTCGATAAAAACATATATATTTTGCATACATTTTGTTGTTTAAAGTTATTAAAATAGTCTCATAACTGTTTACTTTCATTTTAATAAAGTATCAAAAGTTAAAATCAATTAACAATTGAAAAAACATCAATTACTCAGTTTACTCGAATTACTTTGCTCTATCAGAGGAAATCGCGGAAATCGAGTAATTCGATAAAAACATATATATTTTGCATACATTTTGTTGTTTAAAGTTATTAAAATAGTCTCATAACTGTTTACTATCATTTTAATAAAGTATCAACAGTAAAAATCAATTAACAATTGAAAAAACATCAATTACTCAGTTTACTCGAATTACTTTGCTCTATCAGAGGAAATCGCGGAAATCGAGTAATTCGATAAAAACATATATATTTTGCATACATTTCGTTGTTTAAAGCTATTAAAATAGTCTCATAACTGTTTACTTTCATTTTAATAAAGTATCAAAAGTTAAAATCAATTAACAATTGAAAAAACATCAATTACTCAGTTTACTCGAATTACTTTGCTCTATCAGAGGAAATCGCGGAAATCGAGTAATTCGATAAAAACATATATATTTTGCATACATTTTGTTGTTTAAAGTTATTAAAATAGTCTCATAACTGTTTACTATCATTTTAATAAAGTATCAAAAGTTAAAATCAATTAACAATTGAAAAAACATCAATTACTCAGTTTACTCGAATTACTTTGCTCTATCAGAGGAAATCGCGGAAATCGAGTAATTCGATAAAAACATATATATTTTGCATACAATTTGTTGTTTAAAGTTATTAAAATAGTCTCATAACTGTTTACTATCATTTTGATAAAGTATCAACAGTTTAAATCAATTAACAATTGAAAAAACATCAATTACTCAGTTTACTCGAATTACTTTGCTCTATCAGAGGAAATCGCGGAATTCGAGTAATTCGATAAAAAACATATATATTTTGCATACATTTTGTTGTTTGAAGTTATTAAAATAGTCCCATAACTGTTTACTATCATTTTAATAAAGTATCAACAGTTAAAATCAATTAACAATTGAAAAAACATCAATTACTCAGTTTACTCGAATTACTTTGCTCTATCAGAGGAAATCGCGGAAATCGAGTAATTCAATAAAAACATATATATTTTGCATACATTTCGTTGTTTAAAGTTATTAAAATAGTCTCATAACTGTTTACTATCATTTTAATAAAGTATCAACAGTAAAAATCAATTAACAATTGAAAAAACATCAATTACTCAGTTTACTCGAATTACTTTGCTCTATCAGAGGAAATCGCGGAAATCGAGTAATTCGATAAAAACATATATATTTTGCATACATTTCGTTGTTTAAAGCTATTAAAATAGTCTCATAACTGTTTACTTTCATTTTAATAAAGTATCAAAAGTTAAAATCAATTAACAATTGAAAAAACATCAATTACTCAGTTTACTCGAATTACTTTGCTCTATCAGAGGAAATCGCGGAAATCGAGTAATTCGATAAAAACATATATATTTTGCATACATTTTGTTGTTTAAAGTTATTAAAATAGTCTCATAACTGTTTACTATCATTTTAATAAAGTATCAACAGTAAAAATCAATTAACAATTGAAAAAACATCAATTACTCAGTTTACTCGAATTACTTTGCTCTATCAGAGGAAATCGCGGAAATCGAGTAATTCGATAAAAACATATATATTTTGCATACATTTTGTTGTTTAAAGTTATTAAAATAGTCTCATAACTGTTTACTTTCATTTTAATAAAGTATCAAAAGTTAAAATCAATTAACAATTGAAAAAACATCAATTACTCAGTTTACTCGAATTACTTTGCTCTATCAGAGGAAATCGCGGAAATCGAGTAATTCGATAAAAACATATATATTTTGCATACATTTTGTTGTTTAAAGTTATTAAAATAGTCTCATAACTGTTTACTTTCATTTTAATAAAGTATCAAAAGTTAAAATCAATTAACAATTGAAAAAACATCAATTACTCAGTTTACTCGAATTACTTTGCTCTATCAGAGGAAATCGCGGAATTCGAGTAATTCGATAAAAACATATATATTTTGCATACATTTCGTTGTTTAAAGTTATTAAAATAGTCTCATAACTGTTTACTTTCATTTTAATAAAGTATCAAAAGTTAAAATCAATTAACAATTGAAAAAACATCAATTACTCAGTTTACTCGAATTACTTTGCTCTATCAGAGGAAATTGCGGAAATCGAGTAATTCGATAAAAACATATATATTTTGCATACATTTTGTTGTTTAAAGTTATTAAAATAGTCTCATAACTGTTTACTATCATTTTAATAAAGTATCAACAGTTAAAATCAATTAACAATTGAAAAAACATCAATTACTCAGTTTACTCGAATTACTTTGCTCTATCAGAGGAAATCGCGGAAATCGAGTAATTCAATAAAAACATATATATTTTGCACGTTATTAATATAGTATCCTATCATTAATTATCACATCTCAATGTGTCAACAGTTAAAAGACATTAACAATTAACGAATTACTCTGTTTACTCGAATTACTCGTTTCCGTAATTCAGCCAATTTTAATTACTCGGTTTACTCGAATTACTCGTTTCCGCAATTCAGTGTGCGCCCGGCTAACTGATAAGTTTTTATTTACATCTCAGACTGAAAGTTTACAATAGTTACCCCATAAAATTACAATTACAGTTTTCTATGATGAATTTTATTTTCTATTCCAAATTAAACATCTCAATCAAATAATTAAACTGTGTAGTATAAACATTGGATTCAGGTATCGTCAGGTGTCAGACATAAATTTGATACAACAATTACCTATCAAATTCACTCCATTTGTCATTAATCTGTATTCAAATTACCTATCTAATAGAATGTACAGTGGTGCGCCGTAATCTGGTGCGCCGTACTGGTGTGCGCCGCTCAGCTTTTAGATACGTATCCAGAATACTGTCACCAGACTGCCAGTCTGCAGAGTATGGGAGATATTCTCTCTGAACAATTTTCAATTAATTCCTATATTTACATTAATTTTGCTACAAAAACTTCTGAATTAATCCTTATAGGTATTTACATTAATTTTGCTACAAACAGAATAAGAGATCTCTATGAACACTTTACCAGATTCTGCAGACTGGCCTGGCCAGACTTCAATTTTGCAAACAGCCCACTCTGGAAAAAGTAGTCTTTTCTAATGGATTAATTACTCTGTTGGAGTTTAGCAAACCTTAAAGGTCCGCTCCAAGCAAATTTTTTTATTGCTTAGATCAACGAGCCTAATGTTTCTTGTCATTTTACTGCAAACCCCATTAAATTTGAAAGCATATTTTTAATTTTATATCCTTTAAAAGATTTTTATAATCCAAACTCTACAAAACCTACTTTACTTCCTACTTTCTAATTTTCAGTCTGAAGAAGAAGAATGAACACCATTTGCTTTGATTGTCAACTAGGTATTTGGTTTAATAAATCTATTTATTATTTGTTTATATGTTTAAATTTGGATAAACTTATTTTAGAAACGTTTATATACTTTTAGAAACAATTAATATCTTAAAAGAAGGCCACAAACGCATTGTTTGTTTAAAAATCTAAATTTGAAATCAAAACAAAGAGTGTACAATCTTCTTTCTCAGCGTCAGGTTGGAGATTCGCTTGATTGTTGCTCACAGAGTACTAAAAAACTTTAAAAGCAAATAATGTAATATATACTGAACCGAATTGTATGCGGTTTGCGGAATAATGATCGTAGACCTTAGTTCTATAATATTATGTAATAAACTCATTTTTTTCCCGGAGCCTGGAGAGGACCTTTAAAATACCCCAGTTTGCAGAAACTAACGTGCTCTGTATATCGTAATCTAATAGGGTGTTTGTGCCAGTAATCGGTCACTTAAGGATAAATTACAAACAAATACCAATGACGAGTCACATATAAACGCTACCAACGCGATGCAACTATCATTAGAAAGCTGGAATTTTTATCTTTCCAATCGCTTTACACATAAACACATTTATATCATTACTTATGCAATTAAAAGTAAAAATGTCCCATTAGTCTAAAATGCTAGTAATCGTCAAGCAATAGGTACTTCCCCATAATTATGTTCGGTCCATGGAGTTCGGTCACTTCCAATTCTATTATCGTCAGGTGGCCAATCATAAGGAACTAATGTTAGTCATACTTGTTGATTAGTGACTGATTAATATAATTAATAGTATATAGTATAATTATTCTCCCGCTTCTAATTACTAGTAATAGATTTAGTCATACCTAATATCTATACAATCAATATGTATTTTTTATTAACGTAATTCCTACTGTACTAAGTAATAGCAAGTATTATGCTTATATTATTATTACCTACCCATAGGCCTGGGCCATACACACAATCAAACACTTCGTCAATGGTTAAAAATACGTTATATTTTAGTGTTGTCATTTCATTCGAAAGTTTGAACATGTTATACATTGTTGTTTGCCATACACCAGAATTGAAAACTGAGTTATTTTATATAAATGTGATTATTTATTTACATAAGCTGAAGCTCCTACAACTGCTACCTTCTACATGCAAGAGGAAATAATTACCCGGCCGCTTTAAGAATCAACGGCTACTTTAAATTAAGGTTTATTATATATTTGATTCGTCTGCCAAGTATAAGTACATAGATTATATTCAGATATTTTAAAATTGACAATCAATGCTTAATTTATTCATTTCTCAGAAGACTCAGATTGGTATTTAGTAATATCAATTAATTTAGTTTTAGCCTCTATACGTTTTCTTTGATTAGGTATAATAGTTCTGAAAAAGGGGTAACTATCTTAAATAAAAACAAGCCCTAATTCTCATGTGCATTTCATGTCTATTTAGTTGCAGATATCTTAGCCTTATTATAATGCTAACTATAAGTCTATAACACATTTTATTTACTGATAAAAATTATTTTGAAATTGCTTTACCTCAATTAGATTTTCATTGAAAAAGTAATTTCCGTCCCCTAAATAACTGTTGCTTTGTTTAAGTTTAAACGGGACATAATTCGAATGTCCCCTTAAAAAATAAATGCCGATATATATGCCGTCTACATTCCCTCTAGTTTGCCCTCTTCCACAGTTCCACTATTGTGATGTAGATTCAACCATTCTTTGTCGCTATTAATGACGTCACAACCTGGAGTGGAAGTCCAGTTTTCTGTTGATTCTAAATCCTTTTGATTGAATTTTACGTATTTTGTTTAATGAAAAACGCCATATATAATTCACACGTGACACTATATAAGTGGGTATGATTATGTAAAATATTTATATATTTGACGTTAAAGTAATCATATCTTGTTTTCATATGTAATAAGTAATAACGTACTTTATTCGGAGAATATACAAGCTTAACTATCTCAAAATTTATTCATTAATGTTATTGGTCAAAATAACGATATAAATTAATTAGTTAAAGGTCCCCTACAAGCAAATATTTTTATAGCTTAATTTAACGAGGCTAACGTTCCTTATCATTATGCTGCAAACCGCATCGAATTGGGTAGTGTATTTTTAATTTTATATGCTTTTAAAGATTTTTAAAATCAAAACTCTACAAAACCTATTTTACTTCCGACTTACTAATTTAAGAAATTTTCAGCCTGAAGAAAAAGAATATGTACACCATTTGTTTTGATTGTCAACTAGGTATTAGGTTTAATAAATCCATTTAATATTCACGTAAAGGTATAAAATTGAATGAACTTATAATAGAAACGTTTATATACTTTAGAAAACAATTAATATCTAAGATAATTTAAATAAAGGACGAAAATGCATGGTTTGTTTATAAAATTCAAATTTGTAATCAAAACAAAGAGTGTACAATCTTCTTCTTTAGCATCAGATTAGTGATTCGCTCAATTGTTGCTCACAGAGTATTAAAAAACTTTAAAAACAAATTATAACATATTTATTGAACCGAATTGTATGCGGTTTGCAGAATAATGATCCTAGACCTTAGTTCTATAATATTATTTTATAAACTCATTGTTTTCCCGGAGCCTGGAGAGGACCTTTAAAATACCAGTTTGTTGTCGGACGCATGACGGGAAGTTTTTCCAGTAATCGTCAGGGTGGACGGATGGATTCTATGTTTAATCGGCCAGTCTGTCCGAACATTAAAATCAGATGTTCTGATAATCTAGTGATCGGACTACCATTTTAAATAAAAAGTAAGTATTTGTTTGCTTAAATTTTAAAATGCACTGATAGATCGAAAATTGTACTTCTAGAAAAACATTCACCTGGTACATTAAAAGCTACTGAAACACACTCAGGAGTTTTAAAGAGGAACCGTTCTCTTATGAAAAATACAACGAACTGACCTATAACTTGACTTTCCGACAATGATTGGAAGCTACCTATTAATTTGTGTGGTTAAATGATTAGAAAGAATTACTAATCAATTATAGTGGTTGATTCTTTAATAATTTAGTACGTATGCCTCTATTCCTTAATATATTATATAGAAAATTATGCTCAATGTGTCTGCTATTCCGATTACTAGAGGTATGCCGATTACTGGCGCAAACACCCTACACATCTAATATATAAATAGCACTAGCCGTCGGCCACCATCGGCAACATTAAGTATTAATAACAGATTTATAATTCATTAATAATTAAGACGTTTATAAGTTATTCATGAGACATTTATAAGTCATTTACCACAACTGGGTCAGAGAGTTGAGAAAACGTCAGATTTGCACTAGCCTGATGCAACACTAGCACTACTTCGGCAACGTTATGTTAGGATTGCCGGTACCATTAAGTCGTTTATACGTGGTTATACTTATACCATAGTCTTATACTGTTCTGGGCCGGTGGACATCTGTGAGATGGGCTAACGTCGGGCCTTTGCTGGCCCAATACACCGAGAGCGGCATGACAACGTTGGCCCAGAGTTTCGTTCTGAATCTGTTGTTCATACCACCAAATTAAATTTAATTCTTCTATCTTATGTATATTTTGCCCAAATAATCCGAAAAACGTAACTTAACGTTAATTTTGTTGAAACTTATATTACTTATCGTAGTTTTTGAGCTTCTATATGTACTTCCCCATTAAAACTAATGAGTAGAGCCTGGATTTCTATGGCACAGGTTAATCCCCTGACAGCTGACCGCTGACCAACATAAAGTATTGAGTCAAATTGAGAGGTATAATCCACTGACCGCTGACCAATTTAAAGTACTGAGTCATATTATATATTAATATCCATTGACGCCCGAAGAATATAAAGAGCCCTGACCACTGACCAGGGGTATAATTCCCTGACCACTGACCAAAATAAAAGTGTCCTGACCACTGACCGGGGTATAATTCCCTGACCACTGACCAGAGGTATAATTCCCTGACCACTGACCAGGGGTATAATTCTCTGACCAATGACCAAAATTAAAATGTCCTGACCACTGACCGGGGTATAGTTCCCTGACCACTGACCAAAATTAAAATGTTCTGACCACTGACCGGGGTATAATTCTCTGACCACTAACCAAAATTAAAATGTTCTGACCACTAACCAAAATTAAAATGTCCTGACCACTGACCAATATTAAATTGTCCTGACCACTGACCGGGGTATAATTCCCTGACCACTGACCAAAATTAAATTGTCCTGACCACTGACCAAATTTGAAATTTGGACCACTGACCACTGACCGGGGTATAATTCCCTGACCACTGACGGAAATTAAAACTCCTGACCACTGACCGGGGTATAAATTATTCTCTGACCACTGATTGAAATGAAAATGTCCTGATAATTGACCAAGGGAATCATTTCCTGACCACTATCCAAACTCAACCAGCCGTGACCACTGACCAAACGTAAACAGCCCTGACCATTGACAGGGGCACGCGGTCAAGAGCCGTTCCGGTCATGAGCCCCCCGGTCACGAGCCCCCCCCCCCCCCGGTCATGAGCCCCCCTAGGTCATAAGCCCCCCTCCCTGTTTTTTAATCCCTATTTACCTAGTTAAACAAATGAAGAATTACTTAGATAGAAATAACTAAGAGTTGCTGATGTAGTTTGTTGTATCCGCTAGTTTGTTGTACTGAACACTTCATGATTGCTTAATGACCTGGCAGGAGGGTTCGGGTAGCGGCACGCCCCCCGATAAACATATAATTTATGTCTATTCAGTAATGAACTACAAAAGTGTCAATAAGGATTAAATAGTATAGGTAAATAAGGATTTAAAAACAGGGGGGCTCGTGACTGGGGGGGCTCGTGACTGGGGGGGCTCGTGACTGGGGGGGCTCTTGACCGGGGGAGCTCATGACCTAGGGGGGCTCATGACCGGGGGGCTTATGACCTACACCCCCACTGACAAGGGGTAGGTATAATTGACCAAACCTAAACAGCAAACAATTAACAAACTAGGGTAGTTTGTGACGGCACAGGTTAATCCCCTGACCGCTGACCACTGACCGCTGACCAACATAAAGTATTGAGTCAAATTGAGAGGTATAATCCACTGACCGCTGACCAAATAAATGTATTGAGTCAAATGGAAAGGTATAATCCACTGACCGCTGACCAATTCGAAGTACTGAGTCATATTATATATTAATATCCATTGACGCCCGAAGGAGATAAAGAGCCCTGACCACTGACCAGGGGTATAATTCCCTGACCACTGACCGGGGAATAATTCCCTGACCACTGACCGGGGTATAATTCCCTGACCACTGACCAAAATAAAAGTGTCCTGGCCACTGACCGGGGTATAATTCCCTGACCACTGACCAGAATCAAATTGTCCTGACCACTGACCAGGGTATATTTCCCTGACCACTGACCAAAATTAAAATTTACTGACCACTGACCAGAGGGATAAATCCCTGACCACTGACCAAAAATAAGATGTACTGACCATTGACCAGAGGTATAATTCCCTGACCACTGTCCAAAATTAAAGTGTACTGACCACTGACCGGGGTATAATTCCCTGACCACTGACCAAAATTAAAGTGTCCTGACCATTGACCGAGGTATAATTCCCTGACCACTGACCAAAATTAAAATTTACTGACCACTGACCGGGGTACAGTTTCCTGACCACTGACCAAAATTGAATTGTCCTGACCACTGACCGGGGTATAATTCCCTGACCACTGACCAAAATTAAAATTTACTGACCACTGACCGGGGTATAATTCCCTGACCACTGACCAAAATAAAAGTATCCTGACCACTGTCCGGGGTATAATTCCCTGACCATTGACCAAAATAAAAGTGTCCTGACCACTGACCGGGGTATAATTCCCTGACCACTGACCAAAATCAAAGTGTCCTGACCACTGACCGGGGGTATAATTCCCTGACCACTGATCAAAATTGAATTGTCCTGACCACAGACCGGGTATATTTCCCTGACCACTGACCAAAATTAAAATTTACTGACCACAGACCGGGGTATAATTCCCTGACCACTAACCAAAATAAAAGTATCCTGACCACTGTCCGGGGTATAATTCCCTGACCATTGACGAAAATAAAAGTGTCCTGACCATTGACCGGGGTATAATTCCCTGACCACTGACCAAAATTAAAATTTACTGACCACTGACCGGGGTACAGTTTCCTGACCACTGACCAAAATTAAATTGTCCTGACCACTGACCGGGGTATAATTCCCTGACCACTGACCAAAATTAAAATTTACTGACCACTGACCGGGGTATAATTCCCTGACCACTGACCAAAATAAAAGTGTCCTGACCACTGACCGGGGTATAATTCCCTGACCACTGACCAAAATCAAAGTGTCCTGACCACTGACCGGGGTATAATTCTCTGACCACTGACCAAAGTTAAAGTGTCCTGACCACTGACCGGAGGTATAATTCTCTGACCACTGACCAAAATTGAATTGTCCTGACCACTGACCGGGGGTATAATTCCCTGACCATTGACCAAAATAAAAGTGTCCTGACCACTGACCGGCGTATAATTCCCTGACCACTGACCAAAATCAAAGTGTCCTGACCACTGACCGGGGGTATAATTCCCTGACCACTGACCAAAATTGAATTGTCCTGACCACAGACCGGGGTATATTTCCCTGACCACTGACCAAAATTAAAATTTACTGACCACTGACCGGGGTATAATTCCCTGACCACTGACCAAAATAAAAGTATCCTGACCACTGTCCGGGGTATAATTCCCTGACCATTGACCAAAATAAAAGTGTCCTGACCACTGACCGGGGTATAATTCCCTGACCACTGACCAAAATTAAAATTTACTGACCACTGACCGGGGTACAGTTTCCTGACCACTGACCAAAATTAAATTGTCCTGACCACTGACCGGGGTATAATTCCCTGACCACTGACCAAAATTAAAATTTACTGACCACTGACCGGGGTATAATTCCCTGACCACTGACCAAAATAAAAAGTGTCCTGACCACTGACCGGGGTATAATTCCCTGACCACTGACCAAAATCAAAGTGTCCTGACCACTGACCGGGGGTATAATTCCCTGACCACTGACCAAAATTGAATTGTCCTGACCACAGACCGGGGTATATTTCCCTGACCACTGACCAAAATTAAAATTTACTGACCACTGACCGGGGTATAATTCCCTGACCACTGACCAAAATAAAAGTATCCTGACCACTGTCCGGGGTATAATTCCCTGACCATTGACCAAAATACAAGTGTCCTGACCACTGACCGGGGTATAATTCCCTGACCACTGACCAAAATCAAAGTGTCCTGACCACTGACCGGGGGTATAATTCCCTGACCGCTGACCAAAATTGAATTGTCCTGACCACAGACCGGGGTATATTTCCCTGACCACTGACCAAAATTAAAATTTACTGACCACTGACCGGGGTATAATTCCCTGACCACTGACCAAAATAAAAGTATCCTGACCACTGTCCGGGGTATAATTCCCTGACCATTGACCAAAATAAAAGTGTCCTGACCACTGACCGGGGTATAATTCCCTGACCACTGACCGGGGTACAGTTTCCTGACCACTGACCAAAATTAAATTGTCCTGACCACTGACCAAAATTAAAATTTACTGACCACTGACCGGGGTATAATTCCCTGACCACTGACCAAAATAAAAAGTGTCCTGACCACTGACCGGGGTATAATTCCCTGACCACTGACCAAAATCAAAGTGTCCTGACCACTGACCGGGGGTATAATTCCCTGACCACTGACCAAAATTGAATTGTCCTGACCACAGACCGGGGTATATTTCCCTGACCACTGACCAAAATTAAAATTTACTGACCACTGACCGGGGTATAATTCCCTGACCACTGACCAAAATAAAAGTATCCTGACCACTGACCGGGGGTATAATTCCCTGACCACTGACCAAAATTATAATTTACTGACCACTGACCGGGGTATAATTGCCTGACCACTGACCAAAATTAAAATGTCCTGACCATTGACCGAGGTATAATTCCCTGACCACTGCCCAAAATTAAAATTTACTGACCACTGACCGGGGTACAGTTTCCTGACCACTGACCAAAATTGAATTGTCCTGACCACTGACCCGGGTATAATTCCCTGACCACTGACTGAAATGAAAATGTCCTGATAATTGACCAAGGGAATTATTTCCTCACCACTATCCAAACTCAAACAGCCGTGACCACTGACCAGGTGTATAAGATCCTGACCACTGACCAAATGTAAACAACCTTGACCACTGAGGGGTACGGCCAAGAGCCCCCCCCCGGTCACGAGCCCCCTCGGTCATGAGCCCCCCTAGGTCATAAGCCCCCCCCCCCAGTCACGAGCTCCCCCTCCTTGTTTTTTTTAATCCTTATTTACCTAGTTGAACAAATGAAGAACTACTTAGATAGAAATAACTGAGAGTTGCTAATGTAGCTTGTTGTATCCGCTAGATTGTTGTACTGCACACTTCATGATTGTTTAATGACCTGGCAGGGGGGTTCGGGGGGCGACACGCCCCCCTATATACATATATTTTATGTCTAATCACTAATGAACTACAAAAGTGTCAATAAGGATTAAATAATATAGGTAAATAAGGATTAAATAATATAGGTAAATAAGGATTTAAAAACAGGGGGGCTCTTGACCGGGGGGGCTTATGACCGGGGGGGATCTTGACCGGGGGGGGGGGGCTTATGACCGGGGAGGCTCTTGACCGGGGGGCTCATGACCTACACCCGACCACTGACAAGGGGTAGGTATAATTGACCAAACCCAAACAGCAAACAATTAACAAACTAAGGTAGTTTGTGACAACTAACTAATGTAGTTACCTACTACCTTTAAATGAGGTAGTTAGTAACTAAAAATACCTAGGTTATTTAAATATACTTTTAAATGATCGAGGTAGCTAGTACATAACTAACTATCTAGGTTGGTTAGTCACAATGGTAACAAAATTAAATTATTTAAAAAAATTGAACAACAATACATTAACTCATTAAGTGAATATAATCAAATTAAATCAATGCACGACTAGATACATGGTAGACATAGAATATATTTGTTAAACCATATAATTTAAAGATGTCATTGTAGGAGCTGCATGGCCCTATAGAACGGATATTTTTTGCCCGATAAAAGATCGTCCGCTGTACGAGCTTTACCTGTAATATGATTTCTCTTCAACATTTGAAATTAGTTAGCTATCAAAATATAATTACGGATACAATTTCTTTGACTGTACCTAGGCAATAGCACCCAAACACATACCCTGGTATTTCACTGAAGCTATCTCTCTATCAATATCAAATTTGCATTTTAATCTATTTTTCTTTAAGTATATTTATACGAACTAATTATTGGTAATATGAAGGATGGGGAAGGAAATGAATAATTTAAAAAGATTACCTAAATAAACAGTCTCAGCAATCACTGGCAGATAACTATGTGAAATTAG
>CANNZV010004650.1:14489-52292 GCA_947561585.1 Caprella mutica
AGAATGATACAGTTATTTGATATGACTCAATCTTGGTGCGCAATAGAAGTCAACCAGAGTACATATGGAGCTTTTTGGGGCGTTTATAGCGTTTGGAGCCTTAAGCCCGTATTACACTGTGGCGCTCGCTATGGCGGTCGCCACAATTTTGTTATTTTTCTCTCTAACTCCGCCCCTTTTCTCTCTAATAGCGAAAAATGTCTTGGCGAGCAACACGGAATTGTGATCGCTCACTGCGCGATAGAACTAACACCGCCACCGTTTTAGAGGTGATGAAATTGTCACTGAAGCCTGCTAAAGAGATTTGAAGTAGTGGAAAAAGTATTTTGTTTCATTTTAAAAGTTATTTAAGACTTTGTACGGCTACTGCACTATACCAAAAAGGAATGAACGCTTCTGTGTAGTGTCCAGTGTTGCCATACAATCAATGGAATTAAACTTTTTAATATATACGCATGGAATTGTTTCACACAACTATCAAAAAGATAATTAACTGAATATATATTCGTGATGAAATCGAATTTTATTGGTACGATTCATTTCATAGTAAATTTTTCAATTTTCCTTAAATTTCAATGCACGATCACCGCCATATCGACTCTTCTAGTGTAATAGCAATTTTGAGAATGGTGAGCGCCATATCTGTAGAGAGAGACAACACCGCTATGGCGAGCGCTACAGTGTAATACGGGCTTTAGTGATAACACTAAAATCGAACAGTTTTTATCCAGTTCGATAGTGCGTACGGTGTTGTAAATACATTTCTAGATGGGAAAAAGATTCAATTTTACTGAGATCATATAGAATTAATCTATTAGAATCTCTTGAATGCAATTGGCAACATCTAGCAACCGTAGCGACATTGTCGTAAGTCTGACTGTCATTTTATTATAAAGGAAAAAAATGTACTTTATAAGATACTTTTTACTTGGGAAGTAACAAGTAGTTGTAAAAAGTACTTCAAAGTAATTATCCAAAGTACTTTTTAGAAAGTACTTCGAGTAGCACTTGAAGTACTTACTTGTTACTTAGTACTTTTACTTGGTACTTGGGAAGTACAATCTCGCCCATCTCTGCTTATGACCTAGGGGGGCTCATGACCAGGGGGGCTCGTGACCGGGGGGCTCTTGACCGTACCCCCAATAAATTATACCCTCCATCAGTGGTCAGGACTTTTTAATTTTGGTCAGTTGTCAGGGAATTATACCCCGGTCAGTGGTCAAGACTTTATTTCGGTCAGTGGTCAGGGATTTATACCCTTGGTCAGTGTTCAGGACACTTTAATTTTGGTCAGTGGTCAGGGAATTATACCTCTGGTCAATGGTCAGTACATTTTAATTCTGGTCAGTGGTCAGGGAATTATACCCTGGTCAATGGTCAGTAATTTCTAATTTTGGTCAGTGGTCAGGGAATTATACCACGGTCAGTGGTCAGGGAATTATACCCCGGTCAGTGGTCAGGACACTTTAATTTTGGTCAGTGGTCAGGGAATTATACCCTGGTCAGTGGTCAGTAAATTTTAATTTTGGTCAGTGGTCAGTGAATTATACCCCGGTCAATGGTCAGGGCATTTTAATTTTGGTCAGTGGTCACGGAATTATACCCCGGTCAGTGGTCAGTAAATTTTAATTCTGGTCAGTGGTCAGGGAATTATACCCCGGTCAGTGGTCAGGACACTTTAATTTTGGTCAGTGGTCAGGGAATTATACCCCGGTCAGTGGTCAGCACACTTTAATTTTGGTCAGTGGTCAGGGAATTATACCCTGGTCAGTGGTCAGTAAATTTTAATTTTGGTCAGTGGTCAGGGAATTATACCCCGGTTAATGGTCAGGACACTTTAATTTTGGTCAGTGGTCAGGGATTTATACCCTTGGTCAGTGTTCAGGACACTTTAATTTTGGTCAGTGGTCAGGGAATTATACCTCTGGTCAATGGTCAGTACATTTTAATTCTGGTCAGTGGTCAGGGAATTATACCCCGGTCAGTGGTCAGGACACTTTAATTTTGGTCAGTGGTCAGGGAATTATACCCCGGTCAGTGGTCAGCACACTTTAATTTTGGTCAGTGGTCAGGGAATTATACCCTGGTCAGTGGTCAGTAAATTTTAATTTTGGTCAGTGGTCAGGGAATTATACCCCGGTTAATGGTCAGGACACTTTAATTTTGGTCAGTGGTCAGGGATTTATACCCTTGGTCAGTGTTCAGGACACTTTAATTTTGGTCAGTGGTCAGGGAATTATACCTCTGGTCAATGGTCAGTACATTTTAATTCTGGTCAGTGGTCAGGGAATTATACCCTGGTCAGTGGTCAGTAATTTCTAATTTTGGTCAGTGGTCAGGGAATTATACCCCGGTCAGTGGTCAGGGAATTATACCCCGGTCAGTGGTCAGGACACTTTAATTTTGGTCAGTGGTCAGGGAATTATACCCCGGTCAATGGTCAGGGCATTTTAATTTTGGTCAGTGGTCACGGAATTATACCCCGGTCAGTGGTCAGTAAATTTTAATTTTGGTCAGTGGTCAGGGAATTATACCCCGGTCAGTGGTCAGGTCACTTTAATTTTGGTCAGTGGTCAGGGAATTATACCCTGGTCAGTGGTCAGTAAATTTTAATTTTGTTCAGTGGTCAGGGAATTATACCCCGGTCAGTGGTCAGGTCACTTTAATTTTGGTCAGTGGTCAGGGAATTATACCCTGGTCAGTGGTCAGTAAATTTTAATTTTGGTCAGTGGTCAGGGAATTATACCCCGGTCAATGGTAAGGGCATTTTAATTTTGGTCAGTGGTCACGGAATTATACCCCGGTCAGTGGTCAGTAAATTTTAATTTTGGTCAGTGGTCAGGGAATTATACCCCGGTCAGTGGTCAGGTCACTTTAATTTTGGTCAGTGGTCAGGCAATTATACCCTGGTCAGTGGTCAGTAAATTTTAATTTTGGTCAGTGGTCAGGGAATTATACCCCGGTCAGTGGTCAGGTCACTTTAATTTTGGTCAGTGGTCAGGGAATTATACCCTGGTCAGTGGTCAGTAAATTTTAATTTTGGTCAGTGGTCAGGGATTTATACCCTTGGTCAGTGTTCAGGACACTTTAATTTTGGTCAGTGGTCAGGGAATTATACCTCTGGTCAATGGTCAGTACATTTTAATTCTGGTCAGTGGTCAGGGAATTATACCCTGGTCAGTGGTCAGTAATTTCTAATTTTGGTCAGTGGTCAGGGAATTATACCTCGGTCAGTGGTCAGGGAATTATACCCCGGTCAGTGGTCAGGGAATTATACCCCGGTCAGTGGTCAGGGAATTATACCCCGGTCAGTGGTCAGGGAATTATACCCCGGTCAGTGGTCAGGACACTTTAATTTTGGTCAGTGGTCAGGGAATTATACCCCGGTCAATGGTCAGGGCATTTTAATTTTGGTCAGTGGTCACGGAATTATACCCCGGTCAGTGGTCAGTAAATTTTAATTTTGGTCAGTGATCAGGTCACTTTAATTTTGGTCAGTGGTCAGGGAATTATACCCTGGTCAGTGGTCAGTAAATTTTAATTTTGTTCAGTGGTCAGGGAATTATACCCCGGTCAGTGGTCAGGTCACTTTAATATTGGTCAGTGGTCAGGGAATTATACCCTGGTCAGTGGTCAGTAAATTTTAATTTTGGTCAGTGGTCAGGGAATTATACCCCGGTCAATGGTAAGGGCATTTTAATTTTGGTCAGTGGTCACGGAATTATACCCCGGTCAGTGGTCAGTAAATTTTAATTTTGGTCAGTGGTCAGGGAATTATACCCCGGTCAGTGGTCAGGTCACTTTAATTTTGGTCAGTGGTCAGGCAATTATACCTTGGTCAGTGGTCAGTAAATTTTAATTTTGGTCAGTGGTCAGGGAATTATACCCCGGTCAGTGGTCAGGTCACTTTAATTTTGGTCAGTGGTCAGGGAATTATACCCTGGTCAGTGGTCAGTAAATTTTAATTTTGGTCAGTGGTCAGTAAATTTTAATTTTGGTCAGTGGTCAGGGATTTATACCCTTGGTCAGTGTTCAGGACACTTTAATTTTGGTCAGTGGTCAGGGAATTATACCTCTGGTCAATGGTCAGTACATTTTAATTCTGGTCAGTGGTCAGGGAATTATACCCTGGTCAGTGGTCAGTAATTTCTAATTTTGGTCAGTGGTCATCGAATTATACCCTGGTCAGTGGTCAGTAAATTTTAATTTTGGTCAGTGGTCAGGGAATTATACCCCGGTCAATGGTCAGGGCATTTGAATTTTGGTCAGTGGTCACGGAATTATACCCCGGTCAGTGGTCAGTAAATTTTAATTTTGGTCAGTGGTCAGGGAATTATACCCCGGTCAGTGGTCAGGTCACTTTAATTTTGGTCAGTGGTCAGGGAATTATACCCTGGTCAGTGGTCAGTAAATTCTAATTTTGGTCAGTGGTCAGGGAATTATACCCCGGTCAATGGTCAGGGCATTTTAATTTTGGTCAGTGGTCAGGGAATTATACCCCGGTCAGTGGTCAGGACAATTCAATTTTGGTCAGTGGTCAAGGAATTATACCCCGGTCAGTGGTCAGTAAATTTTAATTTTGGCCAGTGGTCAGGGAATTATACCCCGGTCAGTGGTCAGCCCATTTTAATTTTGGTCAGTGGTCAGGGAATTATACCCTGGTCAGTGGTCAGTAAATTTTAATTTTGGTCAGTGGTCAGGGAATTATACCCCGGTCAGTGGTCAGGACACTTTAATTTTGGTCAGTGGTCAGGGAATTATACCCTGGTCAGTGGTCAGCACACTTTAATTTGGTCAGTGGTCAGAGAATTATACCCCTGGTCAGTGGTCAGGGCTCTCTATCTTCTTCGGGCGTCAATGGATATTAATATATAATATGACTCAGTATTTTAAATTCGTCAGCGGTCAGTAGATTATACCCTTCAATTTGACTCAATAAATTCAGTTGGTCAGCGGTCAGGTGATTATACCTTTCCATTTGACTCAATTCATTTTTTTGGTCAGCGGTCAGTGGATTATACCTTTCTATTTGACTCAATACATTTATTTGGTCAGCGGTCATTGGATTATACCTCTCAATTTGACTCAATACTTTATGTTGGTCAGCGGTCAGTGGTCAGCGGTCAGGGGATTAACCTGTGCCGTTTGTGACAACTAACTAATGTAGTTACCTAGCATACCTTTAAATGAGGTAGTTAGTAACTAAAAAAACCTAGATTATTTAGGTATACTTTTAAATGATAGAGGTAGCTAGTACATAACTAACTATATAGGTTGGTTAGTCATAAACTATCTATGTTAGGTAGTAACTAACTACATAGATTAGTTAGTTACAAACTTCCTAGGTTAGCGAGTAACTAACTAACTAGCCTCCTAGGCTAGTTAATAATTGGTCAAATACAACCTAGATTAACCACAGTAGCTAACTATCTAGGATAGTTAGCCACAAATACCTAGGTTAGCTAGTAACTATCTACCTAGGTTAGCTAGTAACTATCTACCTAGGTTAGCTAGTAACTAACTACCTAGGTTAGCTAGTAACTAACTACCTGGGGTAGTTAGTCACAAACAACCTAGACTAGCCAGTAACTAACTACCTAGGTTAGTTGGTTATAAACTACCTAAATTAGCTAGTAACTAACTACCTAGGTTAGTAAGTCACAAACAACCTAGATTAGCGAGAAATTAACTACATAGGTAAGTCCGTTACAAACTACCTATATTATAGTTCGTAACTAAATACATTGGACCTAGGTAATAGTTAGTAACTAACTACCTAGGATATCTAGTTAAAAAATACCTAGGATAGTTAGTTAAAAACTACCTAGGATAGTTAGTTAAAAACTACCTAGGATAGTTAGTTAAAAACTACCTAGGTTAGTTTGTTACTAACTGTCTAGATTAAAAAAGGGAGCATCGTGTCCGCTGTTTCAATTTGGTCAGTGATCAATAAATTATACCCTTCATCAGTGGTCAGGACTTTTTAATTTTAGTCAGTGGTCAGGGAATTATACCGTTGGTCAATGGTCAAGACTTTATTTCGGTCTGTGGTCAGGGATTTATACCCTTGCTCAGTGGTCAGGACATTCTAATTTTGGTCAGTGGTCAGTAAATTTTAATCTTGGTCAGTGGTCAGGGAATTATGGGTGTAGGTCATAAGCCCCCCCGGTCAAGAGCCCCCCCCGGTCATAAGCCCCCCGGTCAAGAGCCCCCCCGGTCATGAGCCCCCCTAGGTCATAACCCCCCCCCCCCGGTCAAGAGCCCCCCCGGTCATGAGCCCCTCCGGTCACGAGCCCCCTGTTTTTAAATCCTTATTTACCTATATTATTTAATCCTTATTGACACTTTTGTAGTTCATAACTGATTAGACATAAAATAGATGTATATCGGGGGGCGTGCATTACCTACCGCCCCCCGAACCCCCCTGCCAGGTCATTAAACAATCATGAAGTGTGCAGTACAACAAACTACATTAGCAACTGTCAGTTATTTCTATCTAAGTAGTTCTTCATTTGTATAACTAGGTAAATAAGGATTAAAAAAACATGGAGGGGGGGGGGGTTCGTGACCGGGGGGGCTTATGACCTAGGGGGGCTCATGACCGGGGGGGCTCGTAACCGGGGGGGCTCATGACCGGGGGGGGGCTCTTGACCGGGGGGGCTCTTGACCGTACCCCGGGAATTATACCCCTGGTCAGTGGTCAGGACACATTAATTTCGGTCAGTGGCCAGGGAATTATACCCCTGGTCAGTAGTCAGTAAATTTTAATTTTGGTCAGTGGTCAGGGAATTATACCCCGGTCAGTGGTTGGGATAATTTAATTTTGGTCAGAGGACAGGAAATTATACCCCTGGTCAGAGGTCAGTAAATTTTAATTTGGTCAGTGGTCAGGGAATTATACCCCTGGTCAGTGGTCAGAACATTTTAATTTTGGTAAGTGGTCAGGGAATTATACCCCTGGTCAGTGGTCAAGATAATAAAAATTTTGGTCAGTGTTCAGGGAATTATACCCCGGTCAGTGGTCAGTAAATTTTTATTTTGGTCAGTGGTCAGGACATTTTAATTTTGGTAAGTGGTCTGGGTATTATACTCCGGTCAGTAGTCAGTAAATTTTAATTTTGGTAAGTGGTCAGGGAATTATACCACGGTCAGTGGTCAGGACATTTTAATTTTGGTAAGTGGTCAGGGAATTATACTCCGGTCAGTAGTCAGTAAATTTTAATTTTGGTAAGTGGTCAGGGAATTATACCACGGTCAGTGGTCAGGACATTTTAATTTTGGTAAGTGGTCATGGAATTATACCCCGGTCAGTAGTCAGTAAATTTTAATTTTGGTAAGTGGTCAGGGAATTATACCCTTGGTCAGTGGTCAGTAAATTTTAATTTTGGTAAGTGGTCAGGGAATTATACCCCTGGTCAGTGGTCAGAACATTTTAATTTTGGTAAGTGGTCAGGGAATTATACCCCTGGTCAGTGGTCAAGATAATTTAATTTTGGTCAGTGGTCAGGGAATTATACCCCTGGTCAGTGATCAGGACATTTTAATTTTGGTCAGTGACTCAGTGGTCAGGGAATTATACCCCTGGTCAGTAGTCAGTAAATTTTAATTTTGGTAAGTGATCATGGAATTATACCACTGGTCAGTGGTCAGTACATTTTAATTTTGGTAAGTGGTCAGGGAATTATACCCCTGGTCAGTGCAGTGGTCAGGGCTCTTTTATCTTCTTCCCGCGTGATTAGATATTATTATATAATATGACTCACTGACTCAGTACTTTAAATTGGTCAGTGGTCAGGGGATTAACCTTTGCCCATTTAAACCTCAAACAATGAAGAAAACACAGTTATTACTCAATATATACGATTTATTAATAACCTAATCTGATATAGTAAATCTTTGCCTTCCTGATTTACTTTTTCATATATAATACTCCATTATAGGATAATACACAATTATAGGTGGTATCCTATATTTGAGTATCATCTTATAATGCCACGCATTACCTACCTACAGTCAAGAGCCTACTTCTACCTACCACGCATTACTTACCTACAGTCGAGACCCTACTTCTACCTACCACGCATTACCTACTTACAGTCGAGAGCCTACTTCTACCTACCACGCATTACCTACTTACAGTCGAGAGCCTACTTCCACCTACCACGCATTACCTACCTACAGTCGAGAGCCTACTTCTACCTACCACACATTACCTACCTACAGTCGAGAGCCTACTTCTACCTACCACGCATTACCTACCTACAGTCGAGAGCCTACTTCTACCTACCACGCATTACCTACCTACAGTCGAGAGCCTACTTCCACCTACAACATATTACCTAGCAGTAACATTTGGACTGGAGTCTACTCCTACCTATCTACAGAAGCGGTAGGACTATTTACCGAATGGAACCGAATGTTAAAACTAGCAATTAACATATTAGGAAGTGGTATCAGGTGCATGTTAACGACCTTAGAAGTGATACGATGAAAAGAGCAAGTTTAGTAGCGGTTCCTCATAATTCGTTAGTGATCGGTGATGTGGCAGTAAGCGAAGATATAGATTTTCACCCTACTATACAATTAGTAAAATGAGCCTTGTAACTGTGTGTACTGCTGGTGATGTCTAGTGCAGGCAAGGAAGTTGGGTCTGGAAGGTCTGCCTGTCGAAATAAACTAAGGTGCGAAATATTAATTTTTGCTGGAGGACCGAATCAGGTGATACCATATGAACTTATCGTCCAGCAACACTTTCAAATTGATTTAAATAGTATTAATATAATTTAAATAGTCTTTTGATAAATGAATAAAAGCATATAATAAAGTGAAAAACAAAACCAGTGTTTATTTTTCAATTATCTTTAACAAATTCATAAGAGTTTTATAAATTATGAAAAATTTAACTTTGCTTTTTAGCCTTCTCCTTCATTTTCAAATTTAAAAAAGTCAAGTTATGTAATACCAGGCAGATGATCGTATTATTCGGACACACACTATTCGGAAAGTGCGTTTTTAAGAGTGTCTGTTTTGTCAGAGGTCAATTAGAAATTTGTTAAGAGGTTTACTCAATTCATGGTTTTCATAAGTAATCACTTTTCAACTGCTGCGATTGTCTCAGTATTACGACAGTTCCCTAAAGCCTTTATAATTTTTCAAAATATAAATTATGAAAAGTGAAATTTGTAGGTAAGTTCAAAATTAACTAGGAAGGATGAATTCTATGGATACAATAATTATACTTTTAGTTTAGTAAAATCATACAATTAACACATATTGAGAATGAATTTGATGTTTCTGTATTATGCAGCAAAAAAATTCTATCAATGTAAATATTCTTATTTGGGAGTACCTTTTAATTTTTCTTTGTAAAATGATGCTTCATATCGACTAATTTATGAGTTGCCAATGTTCTCTTTTTCTGTCAAATAATAGTAGTCTTTATGTGTGTATGATAATGCATGTTCATACAGGACTATCAACATTTTTCAGGATCAGAAAGGTGACAAATCTCTTGAGAGTCATAAATAAACAAACTAGTAGGGTGGAACGTTTTTAAACTTTTATGAGTTGGATCTGGTAAAAGTGATGAAAAGTTGCCATTTTGTGTGAAAAAATGTGTGAAGAATCTTAGATTAACCAATTTTTTCATGCGCCACAAGAGACTTGAAAATTCGAAAAATAGTGAAAAGCTATCATTTTATGTTTATTTTTGTATTTTTGATATACATGATTCGTAAAGAGATACAATTAAATAGATAAATTTCCAATTGACTCCAGAAAAAAATGATGAGGCTTTGCTACATCATCTTCATGCGACACAAATGTGTTCAATACAACCAAAATATTGAAAAAAATATCGATTATTTTCCATTTTTAAATTTTATACCTCAATCTTTATTTCTTGTTTTTATATCTTGTAATAGGTTAATTACAATGTTATTTTATAATAGAATTTAAAAATTTCGTGTCCCAGTAGAATTTTCCGCAGTGGAACTTTCATAGACCATAAATTTCCTATATTAAAAATCATTATATACTTTTATTATGGATTTAATATTGTTTTTTTTAATGTAAACTATTAAAATATTTTATAATTAACAATAAATATTATTCTGATTGAAAGAATAGTCCGATTTAAAACAGAGTTTATTCATTCATTTTTATAAGATGAATTATATGTAGAATGTTTACCGGTAGTGACTAAATTGACAATAAATTACTTTTCTAAATTTAGTGAAGTTACCCTTAAAGTCTCTGTAAAGGAAGTGATCAGTAGATGGCGATTGGTTTCAGAGAATAGTTCACATTGCTGTTTCCCCTTTCCTTTTTTTTTTGAGATATTATTGTGCGGTCACTGCATCGCAAACATGTTGTAATAATAAGTTCTGTAATATCATGCAGATGAATAAGAGATCATCGCATTATTCGGACACTCATAGTACTCGGAAAGCGGGTGTTAACATAGGTAAATAAAAGACTTTTAATGGTCAGATTGGTACAATTATTTACATAATTATTCATTTTCCGAGTGCTGAAAATTACGCTGATTAAGAGTATTCAATAAATTTGAGTTTTTAAATTATGTAGCTTAAAGTTCAATGATTGAAATATTCTTACCTGAGAAAATATCTTTACTGGCTCTTTCCTAAAAATTCTTCAATCCCACTAAAATCATTTCTTATCCACTTTATTTTTGTAGGTTTTAGAATCACATAATGTATATGTATATGAAGTTATCTACTTTTATTTCTCTAACTAAAAACTTTTCCACTTTTCGAGTAGTACGAGTGTCCAACCATTGCGATGGTGCAGTGATCGCTCAAAAAATATATTAGGAAAAAGAATTATTCTTCAATTGGCAGCCTCGGTCATGACTACCACGCACTACCTACCTACAAAGTCGAGAGCCTACTTCTACCTACAACGCATTAGCAACCTACAGTCGAGAGCCTACTTCTACCTACCACGCACTACCTACCTACAAATGCGAGAGCCTACTTCTACCTACAAGGCATTAGCAACCTACAGTCGAGAGCCTACTTCTACCTACAACGCATTAGCAACCTACAGTCGAGAGCCTACTTCTACCTACTACGCATCAGCAACCTACAGTCGAGAGCCTACTTCTTCCTACCACACACTACCTACCTACAAAGTCGAAAGCCTACTTCTACCTACCACGCATTACCAACCTACAGTCGAGAGCCTACTTCTACCTACCACGCACTACCTACCTACAAGGTCAAGAGCCTACTTCTACCAATAATTTGATCTGTTACACAAGTTTTGTATTGTATATATCAATGGTAAGATATATCAAATATATATAAAAAAGTGTCATTTAATAAGTGATCATTTATATTCAACTTTTGTGAAACTTATTGAAGTATTTAAATATGATTCACATTATTATACTGAATAGATATGTATTTATTTATCCAAAAAATCAAAACAAGAGTGTATTCTCTGAAGAAAATATATTGGCAATAAATTAATAGCCTACTTCTACCTACAAGGCATTAGCAACCTACAGTCGAGAGCCTACTTCTACCTACCACGCATTACCTACCTACGGTCGAGAGCCTACTTCTACCTACCACGCATTGCCTACCTACAATCGAGAGCCTACTTCTACCTACCGCGCATTATTTACCTACAGTCGAGAGCCTAATTTTTCCTACCACGCATTACATAGCTACCGTCGAGAGCCTACCTACCTACAGTCGAGAGCCTACTTTTACCTACCACGCATTACCTACCTACAGTCGAGATTCTACCTACCTACAGTCGAGAGCCTAATTTTTCCTACCACGCATTACATAGCTACCGTCGAGAGCCTACCTACCTACAGTCGAGAGCCTACTTCTACCTACCACGCATTACCTTCCTACAGTCGAGATTCTACTTCTACCTACCACGCATTATTTACCTACAGTCGAGATTCAACTTCTACCTACCACGCATTACCTACCTAAGTCGAGAGCCTACTTCTACCTACCACGCATTACCTACCTACAGTCAAGAGCCTACTTCTATCTACCACGCATTACCTACCTACAGTCAAGAGCCTACTTCTATCTACCACGCATTACCTACCTACTAGAGTCAAGAGCCTACTTCTACCCACCACGCATTACCTACCTACAGTCAAGAGCCTACTTCTATCTACCACGCATTACCTACCTACAGTCAAGAGCCTTCTTCTATCTACCACGCATTACCTACCTACAGTCAAGTGCCTTCTTCTATCTACCACGCATTACCTACCTACAGTCGAGAGTCTACTTCTTCCTACAACGCATTATTTACCTACAGTCGAGATTCTACTTCTTCCTACCACGCATTACCTACCTACAGTCAAGAGCCTACTTCTATCTACCACGCATTACCTACCTACAGTCAAGAGCCTACTTCTATCTACCACGCATTAACTACCTACAGTCAAGAGCCTACTTCTATCTACCACGCATTACCTACCTACAGTCGAGAGCCTACTTCTACCTACCACGCATTACTTACCTACACAATCCAGAACCTACTTCTTCTGCTTATCACTCATTTCTTCCTAATCATCAGAGAGCCTACATCTACAGTCGAGAGCCTATTTCTACCTACCACGCATTACCTACCTACAGTCGAGAGCCTACTTCTACCTACCACGCATTACCTACCTACAGTCGAGAGTCTACTTCTTCCTACAACGCATTATTTACCTACAGTCGAGAGTCTACTTCTTCCTACCACGCATTACCTACCTACAGTCGAGAGCCTACTTCTACCTACCGCGCATTATTTACCTACAGTCGAGAGCCTAATTTTTCCTACCACGCATTACATAGCTACCGTCGAGAGCCTACCTACCTACAGTCGAGAGCCTACTTTTACCTATCACGCATTACCTACCTACAGTCGAGATTCTACTTCTACCTACCACGCATTACCTACCTACAGTCAAGAGCCTACTTCTATCTACCACGCATTACCTACCTACAGTCAAGAGTCTACTTCTATCTACCACGCATTACCTACCTACAGTCAAGAGCCTACTTCTACCTACCACGCATTAGCTACCTACAGTCAAGAGCCTACTTCTATCTACCACGCATTACCTACCTACAGTCAAGAGCCTACTTCTATCTACCACGCATTACCTACCTACAGTCAAGAGCCTACTTCTATCTACCACGCATTACCTACCTACAGTCGAGAGCCTACTTCTACCTACCACGCATTACCTACCTACTGACTACAGTCGAGAGTCTACTTCTTCCTACAACGCATTACCTACCTACGGTCGAGAGTCTACTTCTTCCTACAACGCATTACCTACCTACGGTCGAGAGCCTACTTCTACCTACCACGCATTACCTACCTACAGTCGAGAGCCTACTTCTACCTACCACGCATTACCTACCTACAGTCGAGAGCCTACTTCTACCTACCGCGCATTATTTACCTACAGTCGAGAGCCTAATTTTTCCTACCACGCATTACATAGCTACCGTCGAGAGCCTACCTACCTACAGTCGAGAGCCTATTTTTACCTACCACGCATTACCTTCCTACAGTCGAGATTCTACTTTTACCTACCACGCATTACCTTCCTACAGTCGAGATTCTAATTCTACCTACCACGCATTACCTACACAGAGAAAAAAGTTTACTCATATTTAATGGGTCAACAATTTATGCTTTCAATCAATTTATTACGTGAGTTGGTTGGACTATATTCATGTTTTCACGTGTGTCAAAACAACTATGACGTCGTGTGTCACCAAACATAGTTAATTCAATTCATTTTATGGATTGAATCAACTTACTATGAGAGTTACAGTTACATTTTGGGAGTTTGAACATATGTTAAAACAACTAGGACATAGTGTGTTGAAGTAACTCACAAAGACTGTCAATCCTATGTATCTGGTGTATGAATTAACTTACTATGAGAGTTGGCGCTAGTTTTTTTGAAGTTCAGGTGCGAGTTAAATGAACTATGACATAGTGTGTAATAGTAACCCACAAAGATTGTTAATCCAATGTATTCTGCGGTGTATGAATTAACTTACTATGTGAGTTGGCGCTACTTTTTTAAGTTCAATTGAGTAAGTGGCAACTTATGCTTTCCTCAAAGCCAATTAATCGGTTGACACTTTACAGTTCAAATTTTGTTTCAAGTGTGTTACGTGTTGATTGTGAACGCTCCTCAATACTATTTTAATTCAAGTGTAAACAATAGTATTAATGTATTATCGCTGCCGATCTATTAATAATTATTACTTAATTCCATTAATACATAGATAAATGTCTGCCTAAATATTTTAATGTTTTGGGGATTGATAGGCTGGCGGCTAGGTAGTTATTTGAAGAGTTGATTATCAGTATATAACTTTTCATAATAAAAAATTTTGATTATTGCCTTCCAGTTTGTATACTGATATCCAAACTAATTTTCCTAGATTATTATATGTTAACTTTTTAAGCATCTTACCTACCTAGTTTTTTTTAGTGCCAATGCCTTCTACATATAGGCTAGTTAGTTTACTGCGCTGTCCTCAGATAGGGTAAGTTCCAAATTATCAGGCGATTTCAGATTTTCGGTCACGTATGAAATATAGAATATAGCTACCCGATAGCTAATTAAAATAAAAGTTGAATAATTATTTTATATAATTTTTCTTAGGTGACCGAAAATGTGGAACCGTCCGATAATTCGGAACTTATCCAAGTATTTTAAGTAAAGTGTTCTGATAATTTATATATTTTAAAACTAGTTAGTCTACCTATAGGTAGGGTTACAAAGGTAAATTCAGTTCTTTAATTTCTAATTGCGGCCCAATTAAGTCTCAAAATCCTTCTGAAATTAGTTTAGCTATATATTGAACTGCTGAATATCATGATAAGTTCAATTTGTGATAGGTTCCATTTATTTCACGACTGCTTTGAAGCCATGATGGTTATTAATGTTTCTGAGATAAGAGACCGCAGTTAGTTAGAGTGCCGCAATATACCTTCTTGACCCTAGTATTCTATGACCGGGAGAACTCCGTCCAGGGAGGTTGTTGGGAAAGCTTCTTCAAGGAAAGTAGTACAGAGAACTCCCTCCATGGAGGTAGCTGGAAGAACTCTCTCCAGGGAAGTAGCCGGAAGAACTCTCTCCAGGGAAGTAACCGGAAGAACTCTCTCTAGGGAAGTAACCGGAAGAACTCTCTCCAGGGAAGTAGCTGGAAGAACTCCCTCCAGGGAGGTACCTTGAAGATTTCCCTCCAGGGAGGTAGCTGGAAGAACTCCATTCACGGAGGCAGCTGGTAGAACTCCCTCCAGGGAAGTAGTAGAGAGAACTCACTCCAGGGAGGTATTCGGCAGAACTCCTTCCTGGGAGCAAATAAGGAGAATACCATCCAGGGATTTGGCAGTGAGAACTCCAACTAGAGGTGAGCCTTTTGATATATTTTTTATATTGCTGGTATTTAATTAATGTCTAAATTAAGAGTGTATGATGTACAAAATTATGAGGATTAGCAAGGAAAATCAATTGCATTTATCAGAGCTAAATTTATACTACATCTGAAGATTTATAAATAGTTCAACATTTTATATAAATGATTTACCTATGTGAAATAATTCTCAGTAAATAATTCTCTTCATTTTTTACCATATAATTTGCTATATTTCCTGAATCTACTTTCAGATCTTGATGAAGAATTGATGAAGTAGATGAACGTCATCAGCCATCGGAGTCCTCTTCAATTCCTTAGAATGATTCAGGAACTATTATGCTAGTTCAAAGTAAGTATTTGAAAATGTTAGATGATTTTTAAATATGTGACGTGGATAATGAGTACTTTTATCCACCGTTTTCTTTATTTTTTTTATTCTGGATACAAACACTAATACGACGACGTAACCTGTCGAAGAACAAAATACAAATCGATAAAATAGAGAATAATAGAAACTAAAATCTTCGACAAATCACAATACAAAATCAATAATATACAGTATGACCTATCCTTAGTTAATATATTTCTTAGTATGGCAAACAATATAATAAATTAAATCACATTAAATATGTATTCGATCATCTCAACAATACTGTCAGACTAACTAGGTACCACGAATATATGGCCAACTTAAAAATGCAATATACATCTTATAATATATATGAAACTAATATTTAATTAAGTAAATCTACTGCGCTACAATCAAAATAAATATATAATAGAAAAACTTACAATCTATGGCTGTTTACTGGGTTATTTGATGTTCGTAATTAACACAACACCTCACAGGTTGAGGGTTAATGTATTACTATTTCTGGTGGACGGTGGTTATCATTTTTCTAACGAAATATCATACAAAACCTACTTTTAATAACTACAAAACATATTGAAAAGGAAGTCTTAAACAGTATAATATTGGAAATAGCTATATTATCTTTTATTAAATGAGCAATGAGATTTTGAAATATATAATGTATTTGAATTACTGAAATTAATTTTGATTTTAATAACTGAAAACTTGAGGGCTTGTGGGAAAAGCAATTTTCTCACGACACTCCCCCCAAAAAATGAGGACTCTAAATGCTCACGAAGAGGAATCAGCATGCACAAGAAGGACAGTGTCCCGAACTGAACGTTCAATGAGTCTAGGATGCTCTTCTCTCTTAGCACTCAACTGAATAGTAACAGACCGAACAAGGTTATCATTACTCTTTTTTACTGCGATTATTCGTCCCATAGGCCATTCATTTCGTTTGGTTTGGCCCTTCACTAGAACGACATCTCCTATGTGAACTCGTTCATTGGACTTGATCCATTTAGACCTGCTCTGTAGACGAACCAAGTATAGTTGACGCCAGCGAGACCAAAATTGATCACAAAGGTAAACAACTCTCTTCCAACGTTTCTTGCCATAACTAAGCAGGTCAGCTTCAGTTAACGTATCCATAGTAGGTGGGTTAGGACTGTCTCGCATCGTGAGAATGTTTGATGGAGAGAGAGGTGCAGGATCATCGGGGTGATTTGACGTTTCCCACAATGGGGTGTTATTAATGATGCTAGCACATTCCTGGAGGTAGGTGTTGAGTTCGTCGCGAGAAAGGTTGTTTGAACGATTGGAGGCGAGCGTTGAATCGAGAAGACGCTTTATCGACCCGATCTGACGTTCCCATACACCTCCATAATTGCTTGCTGCTGGAGGATTGAGCTCCCACTCAATGCCATGCTTAATGGCATCTTCTTGAATCTTGGCAAGATCGAATAGTTGGTTTCTAGCACCAATCAGATTAGTTCCTTGGTCGCTGCGGATACGCTTACAAGTTCCTCTGACAGCATAGAAACGTCGCAGACCAAGCTGTAGACTAGAAGTGTCTAGGTAAGGAAGAAGTTCAATATGAACGGCCCGGCTCACCAGACACGTGATGAGAAGACCCCATACCTTCTTGGTTGCTTTGTTGCTACGTGTGGTTTGTCCGTCGTGGATGAGGTATGGTCCAAATAGATCTAGACCGACATTTGAAAAAGGTGGCGACTTTTCCAATCTGTCTGATGGAAGATCAGCCATTCGTTGCTCTTGCAATGGGCCTCTGAGACGCCGACATTGTACGCATTCACTGATGAGTTTCTTCACCACAGAACTCCCTTTATGTACATGGAATCCAGATTGACGTATGCAACCCGTAGTCAAGTAACGTCCCTGATGTTTGACCTTCTCATGACAATCATACACAATCATCTTAGTAACAGGGTGTTTCGATGGTAACAATATTGGATTTTTCAAGTCAGGTGGGAAATCGGAGTCGCGAAGACGACCACCTACACGCAGGATTTTATTACCGTCTACGACCGGAGACAAATTTAAGAGGGGGTTGCTCTTAGATAAGGGCTTCTTATCAACTATAAGATTGATTTCTGCTTGAAATTCACGTTGTGAACCTTTGATCAGGTGTGTTTCAGCCTCTTTTAGGCTCAAATTACATATAGAGCAATTGGTATTTTCCAAGGGACAAATTTTGAGAAGATGAACGAATTTGAGGACATACGATAGAATGACACGAGCCCTAAACCATGAATTAGTTCGACTTGCAATGACATCTGCAATTGACTGAATCTCTACATCGTTGTTTTTCGTGATAGCACACTTAATCTCGGGAAGGTCTAAGTCAATAACGGGAGATGATTCTTCTTCGGAGGGCATCTCCGACCTGAGAAAGACGGGACCACATAACCAGTCAGAATCTAGAAGAGATTGAATAGTTTGAGGTCGGGAAGCTATGTCTGCAACATTCTTTGATCCCTCAATGTGACGCCATTGAGATACTTTGGACTGTTTTAGAATTTCATCGATACGATGATAGACATAACGAGAGAATCGCTTCGTAGAATTTTGCAGATAGCCGAGAACGATTTTACTGTCGGTGTAAAATCTTAATTTGTGGATCTCTATAGCCAACTCCAAAAACACCTTTCTTACTGCCCTGGTAACCTCCAAAGCTGCGCAAAGTTCCAACCTGGGAATCGTCCCTGCAGCACGAGGAGCAACCTTAGAGTTAGCGAAGACAAAACTTACTGATATAGCGTTGTGAACATTGATTTGTCGCAAGTAAATCACTAATCCAATGGCAACATCTGAAGCATCGGCAAAACAATGAAGTTCATTTTGGACAGATTCTCCAAAATTTGGAGGTTTGTAGCACCGTGGTACGGACACCAAATTCGTTGTGTCCAAGGATTGCACCCAAGAAAACCATTCCGTTTGATACGTAGGAGGCAATGGGTCATCCCAACCACAGTCTTCTAGTTCCGGAGTGCTTTGATTTTTTGGTGGGATGATCCGGCGCAGAAATAACCTGCCTTTGAGGACGATTGGACAAACCAGTCCAATAGGATCATAACAAGCACTGGTTACACTAAGAAGTCCTCGTTTGGTGAAAGGACGAGAAGGAATTCGAGGACATAAGGATAGAGTGTCCTGAAGGGGAGACCAAGCCACTCCTAAAGTTTTGCTTAGAGGATCTTCAGAAATGAGATCATAAGAATCATGGATATCCGCGAGCTCACTCGCTGGGAAGGCATCCATAACTTCTTTGTGTGATGACATTATTTTACATAATCTAATATTGTATTTTCCCAATATAGCTCGGGCATCAGAAAGTACCTTTATCGCACTAGCAACTGTCTTTGTACTATACAAGGCATCGTCGACATAGAAATGATTGCTTATGAATTCACAAGCCTCAGCATCTTTATTCTGATCACAATAAAGAGTAGTGTATCTTAGCGCAAAATTAGCGATCGCAGGGGAGGGCTTGTTTCCAAAAATATGGACACGCGCACGATATGAAACAATTTCTTTAGAGGCATCATTATCCTTAAACCAGAAAAATCTTAACAAATCTACTTGGCTAGGGTCAACATAAAAGGAATGAAACATCTTTTCAATGTCAGCGTTGATTGCAACTTCCTCTAATCTAAAACGCAATAGTACGCCAACGAGAGAATTGTTCAGGTCTGGGCCCTGCATTAAGGCATTGTTCAAGCTGACTCCGTCGAATACTGCGGAAGAGTCAAATACGAGTCTTGTTTTATTCTTCTGTTCGTTTACACAGGAAAAATAGGTATGTAATAAGTAGACGAGGACGCATTTGTGGATGGAGTAATTGGTTCTACATGACCAGCAGTGAGGTATGAATCGAACACTTCTAGACTGCTTTTCAATTTCTCGGGAGACCGTCGCAAGCGATCTAGGGTGTTTTTCGTTCTGTGAAAAACTGTGCCACGATTGTCTGGCAGCTCAACGTCTTTCAGAGGTAGAGGGAGTTGGAGATTACCCTGCTCATTTACGACTATTTTATCTTCCATCAGTTTCGTAAATTTCAAATCTTCTTGTGATGGCCCTGGAAGATTGTCATCTGGGGATGTGGCAAATGGTGATTCTGCTAAAGAACTTTTCCTAACAGAATCAAACAAAATTTTAGCAGAAATGGACTCGTATGGACCGATGTCAACAGAAGTTTTGAAAACACTATGTTCGGTATTTGATTCCGACTCTGAATTGGGACAAGCCAGACCAACGAGTGAGTATCCAAGAGGAGTTTCATGTACAAACGGATAGTGATCCCCATGTTGCTTAGTTTTCATGAAATTTCCTGAGTCAGCGCCTACCAAAATCATTACCATTGCATCAGCATCAATTGGTGGGAAATGCTTGGCTAAATGACTTATATGTGAATGGGAAGCTACAACTGTTTGAGAAGCTACCTGATCAAGGGGGTTTGGCAAAGTTGAGAGCGTAAGGAGTGGTGGTAATTGTAACCAATCAGAAGAATTGACTCCGCGAATGACCAAACCAGACACCAAGAAATTGTTATCACAGGGGGTACGACTGGTAGTTGCCGTAGTCAAGGAATACTTAATACTAGGTGGGTCTAAACCAAATACCTTAATGAATTCAGGATCACAAAATGATCTATCACTTTGTTCATCAATAATGCATAAACAACGAACAATTTTAGATGAGTTTGGCACAGATACTTCTACTAAAAGAGTTTTGGAACAAATTCTAGACTTAGAACTAGAACCACAAATGCGCGTACAGACGTTAGTCGATGCCAATGGAGTATTGTCGTTCTGTACTTTCATATCAAGGGCGCTTGATTTATTATCGGAAACTTTGTCATTTGATCTTTTGAAATGCATTGCGGTGTTATGTGGCATTTGACATTTAGCACATTTGATTTGGGACTTACTAGGGCAGGAGTTAGAAAAGTGTTTCCCGAAACATAGAAAACATAACTTATTCTTAACAACAAAATCTTTGCGTTCTTGAAATGGAAGGTTTGAGAAACTCTTACAATTGTCTATAGTATGGCCTTTAAATTTATGATAAACACATGTTGGTGATTGAGTTTCTGAAGTTTCGTTCACTGTTACTAGGGCACGAGCATTGTAAGATGTTTTAGTATTAGATAAGAAGGAAGGATGACTAACTTCTTTTAAGTAGCGTTCAAAGAAATCAATAAACAAACTTAAATCGGGAGAAAAACCTGTCTCTTCTTCGTGCCTGAAATAACGTGACCTCCACTTCACTTGGAAATGTTCTGGGAGCTTCTCCCATACAGATTTCATGCCATGTCTTAGATTAAATACCGATAACTCAGGACAAGAAGGTATACTACTATTAATAATTTTACAAAGGTCTAAAAGATCTTCTAATTTATGAAATTGACTACTGCTTTTAATTGGAGCAGTGTCATTGATCTTACGAAACAGTCCTTCAGCTATGCGTTCCGCTGTCGCGAAACGTCTTTCAAGGTTTGTCCAGATGTCCCTCAAGGTGTAGTCTGGATCAGAAATCCCGGCCGACAGGAAGTGCTGCACCATGGAGTGAGGTCTGTCAGTTGTGTTAGCAAGAATCATGTGGATAGCATCCAGGCTATCCGGTTCAATTTCTTCGAAACGTCGTTGAAGGTTACTCCTCCAAGAGAGAAATTGCTGTGGATCTCCGTTGAATTTGGATGGGCCTCCGCGTAGGAGATCTTGCTTCATCATGTGTTTAGTGTAAGGATCCAGGCTGCTCTTTAGTGGAGGGACTAAATTTTGATAGAACGGAGCTGGTGTAGCCTGGAAGCTTGGATAGTTCTCGGGTGGTTCTCTGTGGTAATAGCGTTTGTACGGCTGAGGTGGAGCCTCCTCCCTCCAATAACCTTTGGGTTTGAATTCAGTTATTTGCTGTTTTTGAGGCATATTTTGAAAATTTGAGGTACCACAGGGCTTATTGAAATCTTGGAATACTTTATAGCAACTATTACTCTTGGATGGAGAACAATTGATATTCTGGTGATGAATAGGGGCATTATAATTTGAATGAATTGCTTGTTGTTCTCTGGAGACACCCTGCGCAAGGTTATGAGCAGAAGTCCTGTGCGTCTCCTCCAGGGAACGGTCAACAGGAGAAGTCTGAGGACCAATATTTGGATTCAAAACTGGTTCTTGTCTTTTGGAGACAACCGATGAGTTATCTTGTCTAAGGATAGCTGATGAATAAAGTTGTCTGTGGACCACTGGTGAGTTATCCAGTCTGGGAACAACTGATGAGTTAACTTGCGTTAGTTCATGATCCTGCAGAGGATTCAAATCAAGGCCACGATCATTAACTATAGTTTTATCCTCACAAGAGACGACTTTCTCACCATCAGGTGCGTTCCCAAGAGGCTGAACGTCTTCGTCCCGATGTTGGTGAGAAACCGCTTGCGAAGATTCTTCAATAGGATGAGATGACATGACTGACATTGAACTTGCAACACCGACGCTGGAGACAGTTTCCAGATTCAAGTCTGCAAGAATGCTGTTTAAATCATCAATTGATTCTTTAGCTTCAATATAGACCATCTTGTGTCTACGATGTCTTACGATACGTGCTTCTTGAGTGTGACCATGTTGAGTTAGCCACTGAGATAGATTTCTACTACTTTCTTCGAATTTCAAAATGCAGACTTTCAAATGTTTGGCAGCTTCCAAAGCATAATCCTTGTCTGGTTGTAAATTGGCTGACGATGAGAGTAGGGCAGATTCTAGGTTAACTCGGGTTGAGTGTTCACGTTCTTCTAACATGAGTTTTGATGGCTTAGGCTTACGCTTGTCAGCTGCATCTATAACACCAATATCCGACATAATGGCAATAAATCAGTTCTTGATAACCAAGGAGAAGCGTAGATTGTTACTGACGTGGATAATGAGTACTTTTATCCACCGTTTTCTTTATTTTTTTTATTCTGGATACAAACACTAATACGACGACGTAACCTGTCGAAGAACAAAATACAAATCGATAAAATAGAGAATAATAGAAACTAAAATCTTCGACAAATCACAATACAAAATCAATAATATACAGTATGACCTATCCTTAGTTAATATATTTCTTAGTATGGCAAACAATATAATAAATTAAATCACATTAAATATGTATTCGATCATCTCAACAATACTGTCAGACTAACTAGGTACCACGAATATATGGCCAACTTAAAAATGCAATATACATCTTATAATATATATGAAACTAATATTTAATTAAGTAAATCTACTGCGCTACAATCAAAATAAATATATAATAGAAAAACTTACAATCTATGGCTGTTTACTGGGTTATTTGATGTTCGTAATTAACACAACACCTCACAGGTTGAGGGTTAATGTATTACTATTTCTGGTGGACGGTGGTTATCATTTTTCTAACGAAATATCATACAAAACCTACTTTTAATAACTACAAAACATATTGAAAAGGAAGTCTTAAACAGTATAATATTGGAAATAGCTATATTATCTTTTATTAAATGAGCAATGAGATTTTGAAATATATAATGTATTTGAATTACTGAAATTAATTTTGATTTTAATAACTGAAAACTTGAGGGCTTGTGGGAAAAGCAATTTTCTCACGACAATATGTATTTGCAATATGATTAGCTCTTACTTTTTCATATGCTTTTAGGGATTCCAGACATGAAAAGAATGACCTGTCTTGAAAAGAAAATTTAAGCTGTCGCTATCTTATGACAAAAGGAGTAAGTGATGTAATTGATAATGTATATAAATGATACTAAGAATTTCTATTCAATATATATTAAAATACGAATCTCTTATTTCAGCATTTTGCAACCTAAAGTCGTAACAGATAGGGATGAGGATTCAGATTGTACTTCTAAATAAATAAATCTAAAACTAAATTGTTTATATTTCGTTTTCAATTTAACCTTGGTAATTCTATTAGCATATTTCTACTTCAGTGCCTATGATTAAGATGAATTGCACTAAAATATGGTTTAGAAGATAAAGGCTTTAAATTATTCATTAAGTAATAGTATAATTGCAGCATATCAAAGATTTATTCTATCAACATTTGTTTTTTGTAATCTAGCCTGACAAATAGCCTTCCTATTTATCAACTGACCTATTGGAGTTATTTAAATCAACTACTTCTACCTACCACGCATTACCTACCTAAGTCGAGAGCCTACTTCTACCTACCACGCATTACCTACCTACAGTCAAGAGCCTACTTCTATCTACCACGCATTTCCTACCTACAGTCAAGAGCCTACTTCTATCTACCACGCATTACCTACCTACTAGAGTAAAGAGCCTACTTCTACCTACCACGCATTACCTACCTACAGTCAAGAGCCTACTTCTATATACCACGCATTACCTACCTACAGTCAAGTGCCTTCTTCTATCTACCACGCATTACCTACCTAAGTCGAGAGCCTACTTCTACCTACCACGCATTACTTACCTACACAAACCAGAACCTACTACTTCTGCTTATCACTCATTTCCTCCTAATCATCAGAGAGCCTACATCTACAGTCGAGAGCCTATTTCTACCTACCACGCATTACCTACCTACAGTCGAGAGTCTACTTCTTCCTACAACGCATTATTTACCTACAGTCGAGAGTCTACTTCTTCCTACAACGCATTACTTACCTACACAATCCAGAACCTACTTCTGCCTATCACTCATTTCTTCCTAATCATCAGAGGCCCTACATCTACAGTCGAGAGCCTATTTCTACCTACCCACACATTGTCAACTGACAACACTTAGTCTGGAGTCTACTCCTAGCTACCTCCCTATTCAGTCTAGAACCTACCTACAAAATGTGTACCTTTCTGGGTAATTTTCTTAAATAAATAAATAAAATTAAAACTTGATAAATTAAAACTATAAACTATCTTAATATTGATATAAAATTTTACTTTATAATTTATTTATGAATATATTGCATATAAGAATAATATAACTAATTCAGATATATTAATTTAATCAATTGTTTTATAGCAATTATATAAATAATCTAATTGTAGTTAGAGTTTATTTTTTCATTTCTATTTGATGAATCCTAGAATGAAAACAGGAAGAGAAAAATTTGACGATGATTCACTTTACTATATTTAGTAAAGTTACCCTTAAAGTCTCTGTGATGGAAGTGATCAGTAGATGGCGATTGGTTTCTAGAGAATAGTTCACATTATAGTTTTCATATTTCTCTGTAGTAACTAATGGGAATAAGATATTTTTGTGCGGTCACTGCATCGCAAACATGTTGTAATAATAAGTTCTGTAATATCATGCAGATGAATTAGAGATCATCGCATTATTCGAACACTCACAGTACTCGGAATGAGGGTGTTAACTTTAGTATATAAAAGGCTTTTAATGGTCAGATTGGTACAATTATTTACATTAATATTCATTTTCCGAGTGCTGTGCGTTTCTGATATTTGCAAAATTTATCTAAACTTTATTCAGTTAATTTTTAATTTTGACTATCAATTTTGAGAAAAGCACGAAATTAACAAGTGAAATTTGTTGTTCAGTTCTACTTTAACTAGGAATATAAACTTCTACAAAAAACTAATTTCCCCCACCTTCTTTTAACAAACCTTCTTTTTCCCACCTTCACTTCCCCCACCTACATTTTTTTCACCTACACTTACAAACCACTCAGTACTATACAGGGTGACCTACAAAATACTGAAAATAGTGTGCCCAATTTTGAATTAATATAAATATTGAATTTCTAAGTAAATTCACAAGAAAAATTAAAAATAAGATTTTTTTAACTACATGTGTCCATTCTACCACCACCACCATATGCCTATATAAACAGTTAGATGGAATTCAATATAAACTTCAACACATATAGATGAAACACAGATAATTATAGAATAAGGTTTAAGAACCGAATTAAAATTAGTATATTTTTAGTTATATTAATTCAATTAAAGTGAAGGGTGATCTTTGGTGTTGCAAAATGCACGCATACAATCTTATGCAATGTCGGTGTTTGAATGGATACATGAGTGAACAATGAGTGTTTTATTTTATTTTAAATCTCCAATTATAAATACAATATTCAGAATAATTAGTTATTTTTTGGGGTATTGTAAGTGACACGCTCCAATACACGCTATCGTATTAATATACAAATGATATTACAATATTTAATACCCCAATCTTATTACGATGCAATGATTGCCAAAAATATTTCAAACTCGATTGGACTTCTGAAAAAGATTGTTCTATTTATTACTTTAGATTCCAGAAGACGATCGCCATCTACTGAATACTTGGATCAAATGAACTTTGGGGCTAACCTTGCTAAATTTGGAAGCTTTCTTTGATTGATTTTATAAAGATTGAGAATCTAACTCTATTTTCAATCAGAACACATATTAGCATAGTAATTATGAATAATATGAAACTAATTGATATGTTTGCTCTACATTTTCTTGCTATCTATCAATAATGAAAGTACAAGTTTTTAGTTTAAATTTGATATCAGAAATACATATATACATATACATATATAATAGTTACATATAATAAAGACACTTGATAAAATGATAGTCACAGCTCAGTTATCGTCATATGGCTAGTAATTGAATCAAAGAAGAGTAAATAGTGTGGCGTAGTGACTTTTCTAATTATAACATATTAATTGTCATGAGGAAGCGTAGTACCTAATCTTAAATAGCAATGGATAGATATGATAGATCGGTCAAAAACACATGGTATGTTGGTGTCCTGTGAACTATTTATAATATTACACAATATTATACAATAGTATATGATGTTCTAAATACCTATTTCCTCATATTAAGATAAAATATATTAAATCTAAATAATGTTAATAGTATCTATCGATAATATGCAATTCTTGCGTTTCTTATTGGAATATTCAACATTATCAATATTTATAATACTGAATGTATATGTATTGTAATTTAAAATAGAGTTTTATCTTTCATGTCCATAAGAATAATTAAAGAATGCTTACAGGTAAAAGACGAGTTTGACACTATTTCATTCATCAAAATTTAGTAAAGTTACCCTTACCCAGTTTGTTTTAAATGCTCAGTAGATGCAGATTGGTTCGAAGAAAATAATATCACATACATGTCTATTTTGATTGTGACGTCTTTTACGTAAGATATTTTTGGGCGATCGCCGAATCGCACAAACGTTGTAATAATAAGTTGTGCAATTTTAAACTGGAGATTGAGTATTAGGATACTCACAGTAATCGGAATGTTGGTTTTTTAAAGAGTTTGATGTATCAGTTTCGACAAACCATATAATTGATAATTAAAATTTGAAGCAAATATTCTTTTTTTTATGAAAAAACATTAATTTTACAATTGAAATAATTAGCTAGAAATAATATCATAGTCGAAATTACGCATTTTTTTGCTAATGGGATATTATATATGTTCAGTGAAGCCTACAAAAACGACTAAAAGTTTCACAGGAGGACAACGAAAAATCAAATTCAGCCAAAAACGAAACCATCATTTGAAAGTTACGTTCTAATAATACATTGTAGATAGAACAGTAATTAAAAATATCTACTTACAATTGTACTAATGAAGATAGAATAAAATTATTTGAACTGTAAAATATGTCTAAATGAGAAAAAATATCAGCTGTAATTCTAAAAATCGTAAACATAAAAAATCCTTTAAAATTGAAGTTAACCGTTTATTTTTTATTTTTGTATAATCAAATATTTAAAAATAGAAATAGCAACTAAAAAATAAGCAAACGAACCTATTGCAGGCAGAATAGTGAAAAAGCTGACTCAGCAAAAGTCTCAGTGTAGAATTTAAGGTTAAATACAAGAAAATGTGCACATAGCAACAACTTGCATTTGTTTGTAGAAAGAAAAAAATAGTGTAAAACATTTTCACAATAATCTAGAACTGATAATCGATAGAGATTGTGAATTTTATTCCATTATTTGAAGCGCTAAGTATGATCTGCAAAAGAATCTGCAAAAAGAATTTGGTATCTTATTTTTGTATAACAATATATTTGAGGTAAAACAGAATATAATATTTCGTTAATGATAAGAAAAAATACTTATTTTCTTTCTTGCCTATAAAGATATATTCAGAATGAAGAATATTAAAACAAGCGAAGTTTATGCTACATAATGAACAAACGTCAAATTTATTGAATACTCTCAATCAGCGTTAATGGGCGGTTTTAGTAAACTGAATATAATATCGTTCTCTTCATAATTCATCATAAATAAAATTGAACTGTCTCTCAAATTAAATTTGTTACATTGTGCTCTTTTAAAAATAAGAAAAATAGGACAGTATTGCAATACTCGGACACTCAAAACATTCGGAAAGTGAACATTTTTTATTCATTAGAGATAAATATTTTCCGAGTACTGTGAGTGTCTGTGTGCTGTGACGCTTCTGTGAATTATTGATCGAAAATATTTCTTTAGTTTTAAATATGAATTCAAACTAAAGCCCTTAGATAATCAGTGAATTTTTTTTTCGGTGAGTTAAATATCAACTATTAAAGGCTCTCGACTGTAGGTAAGTAATGCGTGGTAGGTAGAAGTAGGCTCTTGACTGTAGGTAGGTAATGCGTGGTAGGTAGAAGTAGGCTCTCGACTGTAGGTAAGTAATGCGTGGTAGGTAGAAGTAGGCTCTTGACTGTAGGTAGGTAATGTGTGGTAGGTAGAAGTAGGCTCTCGACTGTAGGTAAGTAATGCGTGGTAGGTAGAAGTAGGCTCTTGACTGTAGGTAGGTAATGCGTGGTAGGTAGAAGTAGGCTCTCGACTGTAGGTAGGTGATGCGTGGTAGGTAGAAGTAGGCTCTTGACTGTAGGTAGGTAATGCGTGGTAGGTAGAAGTAGGCTCTCGACTGTAGGTAAGTAATGCGTGGTAGGTAGAAGTAGGCTCTTGACTGTAGGTAGGTAATGCGTAGTAGGTAGAAGTAGGCTCTCGACTGTAGGTAGGTAATGTGTGGTAGGTAGAAGTAGGCTCTCGACTGTAGGTAAGTAATGCGTGGTAGGTAGAAGTAGGCTCTTGACTGTAGGTAGGTAATGCGTAGTAGGTAGAAGTAGGCTCTCGACTGTAGGTAGGTAATGCGTGGTAGGTAGAAGTAGGTTCTCGACTGTAGGTTGGTAATGCGTGGTAGGTAGAAGTAGGCTCTCCACTGTAGGTAGGTTCACTTCCTTTAATTTGAAGTTCACTAATATTTATTCGAAATTCACTTTCTTTAATTTGAAGTTCACTTCTTTTAATTTGAGGCTAAAATGGTGTAGTATCAAATGATCGATTTAAAAAAAATCAAACCTATTTATAATTAAATGATACCTTTATTATATGATACATATATTTGATCTCAAGTGTCATATTATCAGAGTTGTTGAATTTAAAAAGGTAGAACAATTGTTTATATCATATATAACAAATTAATAGAACTAATATACAAAGGATATTTTCAACCTACTTTACACAGAGATAAAGAATAGTCAACGACAAATCTTAAACATTGAGGTAACTTAAAAAAGAATAGTAAGCGCAATAATAAGTTCTGTAACATAATGCAGATGAATAAGAGATCATCGCATTATTCAGACACTCTTAGTAGTCGGAAAGTGGATTTGAAGATGGTCAAAGAATAACAAAGTTCAATCAGAAGTTTTTTTTTATATTCAAATTGGTACATTTTCTCGAGTTCTGATTATCATTTTTCACCATTGAGATTTGTCGGTGAGTTCAATTTTAACAATTAACAATAAATTCCAGAGATAATTATTATATCATCAGTTTAACAAAATTATCCACAATTAATTTCTGATTGACCTACAATGATCGACCTAAACGAATGGATGATATTGCAGAACTTTTTATTCCAACATGCACGATTGCGATGCAGTGGTCGCCCAAAAATATTTTTAAAAATGTAATTAATATAATGATTAAACTGGTATGATCGAGTGAAAATGTTCACTGAAAAATAATTTCCCATCTACTGTACACTTGGAAACTAGTGACTTTAAGGGTAACTTTACAAATTTGAAAAGTGATTTATAATAAAATTTGTTATTTTCCATTGAGTATTCTTGAATTGAAATCTTAGAGAAGAGAGGTTGAAATTTATTTTCAATTGCAATAAATGTATATATAGTACATTTAAGTAGATATACATTTCCTGAATTTCTATTTAAATACTTAACCAATCATATATGCATAGCTCATCAAGTTATCAGTAAGGTAGGTAATACATATCTAAATAGTAGATTTAAACAGTTTATTAAAATAAATACCAATTAACTACCTACCTATAAGTTCTATCAATAGATACATCAGTACCATCTGAGGAATTCCTACCATGTAATGTAGCTAGTACACATCTATAGATCTAGAATAGTGTTACTTTAGTGTTTAGTATTTCAGGTTAGATTGCTGCATTTCTGAATTGTAACTCGGTTTTAATTTTTTCCAATTTTCTCTTTATAAATATGTAAAACATATTTCAAATAATAGACATCACCGATCGTTATTTCAACTTTCTAAATTTTTATTTATTATCTTTATACAATGAGATATTTTTATGGTATCCAATAAGTGAAAAAACTTTTTTTTTTATCTATTGGTTGATGAAATTCATAATTTTTATAGTATATTTAAATATTAGATATAATTACCTTTATACTGAATTTATTCGTATTCTGTTCAAAGATAAAGTTTAATCATTCCTATTATTAAGATATATTACAAAATACTCATTGGAAGTATATTACTTTGACTTTAAATAACTTTCAAATTTAGTGAAGTCACCCATAAAATCATATTGTGTATTTAGTGTTCAGTAAATCCCAAATGGATTGAATAGAAAGAACTTCACTTATGTGTTTCCTGTTAAGGTAACAATCCAATCTGATAATATTTTTGTGCGGTCACTGCATCGCAAACATGTTGTAATAATAAGTTCTGTAATATCATGCAGATGAATAAGAGATCATCGCATTATTCGGACACTCACAGCACTCGAACGGTGGGTTTTAAAATAATCAGATTGCCGTAGGCAAAACTTAGAGAAAATTCTGCCTTATTTCACTATTGCATGTTTTTCCTATTGTATTTTTGTACATAATATATGTTTTTAAAAATGCAGATTTATAACACAATTTCAGTACACTCACAGAATTCAGAAAGTGAGCATTGTGGATATACTTGTAGCAATCTACCAAGAAGAAGCTTCTTATTGACCTGTTACACCCACTTTCCGAGTACTATGAGTGTCCAAATACTGCAATGATTACTTATTCAACAGCAAGATATTTCGAAACTTATTATCCTAACGTTATTGCGATGCAGTGATTTGGTCAAAATATATTGAAGTTATGGAGAATTAAGTTAACCATCGCTAAACTCAGACACTCGGGAAATGAAAATTATTCAGGTTTTGTACCAATCTTGCCTCTCACCTATGTCAGTCAGGTCATCTCTTCAGTACACTTCCCGAACATTTTGAGTTTCCGAATACAACGACAATCATATTCATCTGCATGATAAAACAGAACTTGTAAACACAGTGAGATTGCGATGCGGTGATGGCCCAAAATTACTCAAGATTACCGTAATAAAATCAAAGTCAATTATGTACTTAACAAAACTGTTTCTCGAAACCAATCGCCATCTACTGAACACTAATGACAGGGAGCCTTTAAGGGTAACTTTGATAGAATGAGAAGAGTAAATTACAATCAAAATAATCACTTTTCAGTGATCTTATGGGAGATTAAACATTATTTAGAACCAAATAACTATGCGAATATATAGTTAAATTTTTAAATAAGTTACAGGTTTTTTGCATAAATTATTATCTATTAATAGGTAAATGACATGTTATTGAGAGATTCAAGATACAGTAGTATATCGTATTATATTATTAATTGTTTATTAATGAAACTAAAATAAAATCTTTAAAATTCTAACAAACCAAGCAGTTAAAAATTAGCTTCTTATATATCCCATATCGAAAAGATTAGAAAATAAATTATCAAAAAAAATATATTATATATTTGAGGCATCCATTTTTTGAATGTTACGAAAAAATTGCATTAAAAACATGTAATACACATTTTAAATATGTGTGTTACTGACTGTCTTTATCCCAAGTGTCTTGATTACTTTTAACCTGTCAATATGATAAGTCATGAATTTGTAATATCTGATATTAATGAGAAACGCGTTCATTATTTATTGATAGGTAATAACCATAATTTGGTAACTCATTTGGTTATTTTAATAATTATAAAACTGAATTGATATGTATTTTATTAAATAATAGAGTTTAATCATTCATATTCATATGTTCAATACAATGAACTGAATTCAGTGCCTCGCAAACACGTTATAATAATATGGTATGTGATATCATGATGGTGGAGATCATCGCATTATTCGGACACTCACAGTACCTACTCGTAAAGTGGTATATGAAGATATGGTCTGATTAACATTGATCAATCATTAGTTTTTAATTCATATTGGTATATTGCTTGTAAAAGTGTCCATGTACATATTATGATGACTATTCATAGTTCTGATTATAAAGATTGAGAGCAGCACAAAAGTAACGAGTGAAATTAGTCTGTGATTTCAATAATAACAAGGAATGATTATTTCTATAGAATATGATTTTATCATCAGTTTAATAAAATCATCCATATAACACTGACTGAGAGTACTTTCAATAAATTAGACGATCCCTCATTATGTAGCATGAGCTTATCGTAATATAAATACTCTTCCTCCAGAAAATATCTTTAATGGCTCTTTAGTAAAATAATGCTCCATTTCAACTGAATTATTTACTGCCCACTTTTTCTCTTACAGCATTCGGAAAGTGACCACTTGTACAGGTCATGTACCAATCTGACCTTTATTAATTGCTGATTGACCTACAATGACCTATGGTAACATGGCAGTGTCCGAATAATGCGATGATCTCTCATTCATCTGCATGATATTGCAGAAATTATTATTGGAGCATGTTTGCGATGCGGTGATCACACAAAAATATATTCAAAAATGGAGATGTACCAGTTACAGTATGAATAAGTTGTTTTTCTGCTAACCAATAGCCATCTACTGAGCACTTGTTTTAAAGATGGTGGCATAGGGGTAACTCAACTAAATTTGGAAAATGATATAAAGTCAAATTAGGCACTTCCCTATAATTTTTCTCCATTTAATCTCATGAAGATGGAAGATTAAACTCTAATTACCTTTTCAATATATATACAATAATTCATGCAGCATAGTTTATTTTAATCATCAAGTTGAATACAAATCATCAATTTTTAAAATAAATGTTTTTCATATATATTTTATATCTCTTATCATTTATAGCTGATAGGTATTTCTTTTGTAAATTATTTGATATAACTAATAAGTAATAATTATTATTATTGTAAAATATGTTTGCGTGTATTTTTTATTCTCATGATTACATTAAAATCTTACATACAAAGTAGGTATATGGTGTTCACTAGAAACAATTTCGTAAGTATACATCTCATGCAAGGATACTTAAACAATGAATCTTTTTCAACTTCTATCATTATCAAATTAATAATAATTAAAATATATCTAAATAATAGGATGCAGAATCAGTTAAATTAAAATTAATACCAATTAACTACCTACCTATAAGTTCTATCAATAGATACACCAGTACCATCTGAGGAATTCCTACCATGTAATGTAGCTAGTACACATCTATAGATCTATAATAGAACTACCTTAGTGTATGTTATTTATGATTATATTTGTGACTCTCGAATTCATGCGTGCATTACTCATCATATTTTTAAATTTCTAGTCCTAGTTCTTCTAGTCAGGTAAACTTAGTAATTGCAACTAGGTAATATGTAATATTCAATACATATTTCCAAAATTAAGTATTTTTTTAATGTTCTTCTATATGCTCATTTATTACTGCACTCTTATGAACAGAAATAACATTCTCTATGAATATTCTACATTCATGATCACAGAGGTTAGTTTCATAGTTTTAGTCAAGCATTGGTTTCTATTAATTGTTTGTTTTAGTGTGGGATAAACTACAATTTTCTTTGAAACTATTGTTATATTTACAAAAATAAATGAAAGAACATCTGGGATTGATGAACTACCAGAAAATTAATTATAATGTAATAAATACGTCAGAAATAGTTTGTTATATACCAGTAGGTTATTCCAACTCGAAAAATTCAAATCATTACACTGTTTGTTCATTATTTGATACAATAATTACAGATCATATAACAATAGGTAGATATTAACTAACATTTTCTCAATTTCTTTGATACGATTTAAACGCGTAAAATTTCCCTGATTTATTTTAATTTCTTTGGTATTTTTGAACGTGTGATTTATATATTTATAGTTATACTATGCAACATTTGTGAAACTTTTTGAAATACTAAATATAATTATTATATATAATGTTGAATTGTTATACATTAACATTATGATTGATATTGATTAATAATTCACATTCATTTGATATATACATATTAGCTATATATTATATGCAGATAATGAATAAATATTTATTCAGATGAACAATACAAGAATGGTCACTGAAAATTGATAACTTTGTAATTAATAACATTTCCATGTTTAGTAAAGTTACCCTTCTACTATGTCCGTACTTTCCCGTGTTCAGTAAATGTAGATTTTTTTCAAGAGAAACAGTTACAATAACGTCTTATGTAACATGCAAAATTTCTGCTCCACAGATATTTATGGGCGATCACTGCATCGCAAACAATTTGCAATAATAAATTCTGTAATAATAGGAGATCATCGCAATATCAAGACGCTTACAGTACTCGGAAAGTGGATTTTAAAAGTCAGATTTACATAGTCAATATAATTCTATTTTAGTTTGATAATTATGTTGATAGCCTTTTATGAACTTACATTATGTGATAACCTACAAAAAAGTGGGCAAGGAATAAGTTGAAATGGAGCATTTAGTTGTAGATGAAAATGAACAATATTCACTCGAGAGCCACTGAGGCTATATTCTGAGGGAAAATTATCTATAGTACGGAAAGTTTTTGCTATACAGGGTGTCCCAAAAAAACGATACCCAAATTTGAATGGCTGTAATTCAAAAACTATACTTACAAAAATTGGAAAATTACGTTTTGTTTACGTCACTGACCAGAATTAAAATGTACTGACCATTGACCAGAGGTATAATTCCCTGACCACAGACCAAAATTAAAGTGTCCTGACCATTAACCGGGGTATAATTCCCTGACCACTGACCAAAATTAAAATTTACTGACCATTGACCAGGGTATAATTCCCTGACCACTGACCAAAATTAAAATGGGCTGACCACTGACCGGGGTATAATTCCCTGACCACTGGCCAAAATTAAAATTTACTGACCACTGACCGGGGTATAATTCCTTGACCACTGACCAAAATTGAATTGTCCTGACCACTGACCGGGGTATAATTCCATGACCACTGACCAAAATTAAAATGCGCTGACCATTGACCGGGGTATAATTCCCTGACCACTGACCAAAATTAAAATTCCCTGACCACTGACCAGAATTAAAATTTACTGACCACTGACCAGGGTATAATTCCCTGACCACTGACCAAAATTAAAGTGTGCTGACCACTGACCGGGGTATAATTCCCTCACCACTGACCAAATTAACTTGTTCTGATCACTGACCAAAATTAAAGTGTCTTGACCACTTACTGGGGTATAATTCCCTGACCACTGACTGGGGTATAATTCCCTGACCACTGACCGAAATTAAAACTCCTGACCACTGACCGGGGTATAATTCCCTGACCACTGACTGAAATGAAAATGTCCTGATAATTGACCAAGGGAATTATTTCCTCACCACTATCCAAACTCAAACAGCCGTGACCACTGACCAGGTGTATAAGATCCTGACCACTGACCAAATGTAAACAACCTTGACCACTGAGGGGTACGGTCAAGAGCCCCCCCGGTCACGAGCCCCCCCGGTCACAAGCCCCCTCGGTCATGAGCCCCCCTAGGTCATAAGCCCCCCCCCCCCAGTCACGAGCCCCCCCTCCTTGTTTTTTTAATCCTTATTTACCTAGTTGAACAAATGAAGAACTACTTAGATAGAAATAACTGAGAGTTGCTAATGTAGTTTGTTGTATCCGCTAGATTGTTGTACTGCACACTTCATGATTGTTTAATGACCTGGCAGGGGGGTTCGGGGAGCGGCACGCCCCCCGATATACATATATTTTATGTCTAATCAGTAATGAACTACAAAAGTGTCAATAAGGATTAAATAATATAGGTAAATAAGGATTTAAAAACAGGGGGGCTCTTGACCGGGGGGGGGGCTTATGACCGAGGGGGCTCTTGACCGGGGGGGGGGGGGCTCATGACCTTCACCCGACCACTGACAAGAGGTAGGTATAATTGACCAAACCCAAACTGCAAACAATTAACAAACTAAGGTAGTTTGTGACAACTAACTAATGTAGTTACCTAGTATACCTTTAAATGAGGTAGTTAGTAACTAAAAATACCTAGGTTATTTAAATATACAAACTTCCTAGGTTAGCAAGTAACTAACTAACTAGCCTCCTAGGCTAGTAAATAATTAATCAAAAACAACCTAGATTAACCATAGTAGCTAACTATCTAGGTTAGTTAGCCACAAATACCTAGGTTAGCTAATAACTATCTACCTAGGTTAGCTAGTAACTTACTACCTGATGTAGTTAATCACAATCAACCTAGACTAGCTAGTAAGTAACTACCTAGGTTAGTTGGTTATAAACTACCTAGGTTAGCTAGTAACTAGCTACCTAGGTTAGTGAGTCACAAACAACCTAGATTAGTGAGAAACTAACTACCTAGGTAAGTCAGTTACAAACTACCTAGATTATAGTTCGTAACTAAATACATTGGACCTAGGTAATAGTTAGTAACTAACTACCTAGAATATCTAGTTAAAAACTACCTAGGATAGTTATCTAAAAATTACTTACAGGTTAGTTTGTTACTAACTGCCTAGATTAATAAAGGGAGCATCGTGTCCGCTGTTTCAATTTGGTCAGTGGTCAATAGATTGGGTGTAGGTCATAAGCCCCCCGGTCAAGAGCCCCCCCCGGTCATGAGCCCCTCGGTCAAGAGCCCCCCCAGTCATGAGCCCCACTAGGTCATAAGTCCCCCCGGTCAAGAGCCTCCCCGGTCATGCACCCCCCCCCCTATCACGAGCCCCCTGTTTTAAATCTTTATTTACCTATATTATTTAATCCTTATTGACACTTTTGTAGTTCATTACTGATTAGACATAAAGTATATGTATATCGGGGGACGTGCCGCTCCCCGAACCCCCCCTGCCAGATCATTAAACAACCATGAAGTGTGCAATACAACAAACTAGCGGATACATCAAACAACATTAGCAACTCTCAGTTATTTCTATCTAAGTAGTTCTTAATTTGTTTAACTAGGTAAAAAAGGATTAAAAAAAAACAGAAAAAGGGGGGGGGGGGGCTCGTGACCCGGGGGGGCTTATGACCAGAGATGGGCGAAAAGTACATTGAAAGTACTTAAGTACTAAGTACAACCTGTACAAGTACTCGTAAATCAAAGTACTTGAAGTAGTTGCCCATGTACTGAAATAAAAAATTACTTTCAAAGTACAAGTACCAAGTACTTTTTTAAAGTACTTTCAAGTATCAAGTACATTTACTATACAATTTAAAAACTAATAATTTATACTGTCAACTCTGATAGTACATCATCACAGTGACTCTTTTCTCTGATAGTACATCATCACAGTGACTCTTTTCTCTGATTGTACATCATCACAGTGACTCTTTTCTCTGATGGTACATCATCACAGTGACTCTTTTCTCTGATGGTACATCATCTCAGT
>CANNZV010004651.1:0-56856 GCA_947561585.1 Caprella mutica
CTACAAAACAAGGGGCTGTATGGTTATACAGACAAAGCCAAAGTTACGAGAGCAGCTGTAACCGTGACTGGTCGTGGTGATATTGGACATGCAGAAGCAAGGCAACCTAATTTTGTACCAGTAGTGCGTCTATTAGTTCTGATTCCTAAAGCAGATGCTTCTATTTTATTTTTCAGTAACTTAATTAATGCACTTAATATTTTTGTAGAAAGCACTGGAGTGCCGCAGCTTACAGCCCCACAGTTGTCTAGCTACAAAGTGATTTACCCTTCATACAAGGAACAACAAAAAATCGCCAATCTCCTCACCGCCATAGACAAAAAAATCACCCAAACCACCCAACAACTCGAACAAGCCCAAACCTTCAAAAAAGGCTTACTGCAACAGATGTTTGTGTAAATAAGGGCATACCATGCAAATCAAACTCACCAGTAAACGCAAAATTCGCCTAACCGACCTTAACCAGCACTACACCTACAGTGGCGCACTAATGGGTGCACCCAATGCCGACAACAATAAGCGTATAATAGAAAACCTCTGCGAATACGCAGCAAAACAGCTCAACACCGATAAAGTCCACCTGATCGAACCGCAATCCCACTACGTGACCCGTAAATTTCTCGGCAATATCCACTTTATAAAAAACCTACAGAAACACGCAAAGGAATGCGCAACAGACACACCGGAACAAGTACGGGGCCAAACACTGGAACGCCTGCCATTAGTGGCTTGCGCAGCCACATTTATCGCTGAACCCCTAAAGAAAAGTGAAGATGATGACGGTTCCTGTCTCTCACTTTTGTGGTTTCAGGATGAGCTGGCAATGCCGATTGATGAAGGCATTGTGCAGGAAATCAAAGCACTGAACTGGGAAAAACTGGCCAGTGGTTACTGGCATTAATACACGGAAGATAAACACCTTACGCAACAGGAAAAAACATGGCCGACACCCAATCCGAACAAGTGCTGGAAAACAACCTCATTCAACAACTCGGCACCCTGGGTTATGACTTTGTAGCACTCCCCGACGAAAAAGCCTTACTCACCAACCTCAAACGCCAGCTGGAAACCCACAATCAACTCAAATTCAGCACACAGGAATTCCGCCAGATCCGCATTTTTCTGGACAAAGGCAACGTCTTCGAACGCGCCAAAACCCTACGCGATAAAATGGCCCTGCAACGCGACGACGGCACGGTCAAATACATCGAATTCATCAACAAAATCGACTGGTGCCAGAACCAATATCAGGTCAGCAACCAAATCACCGTCACCGGCGAATATGAAAACCGCTATGACGTGACCCTGCTAATCAACGGCCTGCCACTGGTACAAATCGAACTCAAGCGCAGAGGGCTGGAACTCAAAGAAGCCTTCAATCAGGTCAACCGCTATCAACGCCATTCCTACTGGGCCGAAACTGGTTTATTTCAATACATCCAGATTTTCGTCATCAGTAACGGCGTAAACACTAAATACTTCGCCAACCGCTACGGCCAGTCGTTTAAATTCTCCTTCTTCTGGGCCGATAAAAATAACAAGGCCATCACCAGCCTGAGTGACTTCAGCAAAGCCTTTTTAGAAAAGTGCCACCTGTCAAAAATGATCACGCAATACATCGTGATGAACGAAACCGACAAGGCGCTGATGGTATTAAGGCCATACCAGTATTACGCGGTGGAAGCGATCATCGACAAGGTGAAAAACAGTACCCACAACGGCTATATCTGGCACACCACCGGTTCCGGAAAAACCCTGACCTCCTTTAAAGCCGCGCAAATACTCGAACGCTTACCCAAGGTGCATAAAATCCTGTTTGTGGTGGATCGGAAAGACCTCGACGACCAGACCATCAGAGAATTCAACGCCTTCAAACCGGATAGCGTCAGCAACACCGACAAAACCGCCACCCTGGTGAAACAACTGGAAGACGATACCAAGCTGATTGTCACCACCTTACAGAAACTCAACACCGCCATTACCCGCGACCGCTACACCTCAAGGATTGAGCACCTTAGAGACAAAAAGATGGTATTCATCTTCGACGAGTGCCACCGCAGCCAGTTCGGAGACACCCACAAACGCATTAACGAATACTTCAATAACCAACAGATGTTTGGTTTCACCGGTACGCCTATCTTCGCTGAGAACGTCGCCAGTAATCATTTAGGTAAACGCACCACCACCGACCTGTTTGAAGAACGCTTACACACCTATGTCATTACCGATGCGATCAGCGACCAGAATGTACTGAAATTCTCAGTAGAATACGTCGGACGCTACAAACAGAAGGAAGACAGCAAGACCTACCGCGATATTGATGTAGAGGATATCGACACTAAAGAAATGCTGGACTCGGAAAAACGTATCGAGCCTATCGTTGATTACATCCTGGCTAACCATAACCGAAAGACCCACAGCCGCGAATTCACCGCGATGTTCTGTGTCAGCAGTGTGGAAGTACTCTGTAAGTATTACGACCTGTTCAAAGCGAAGAAGGAAGCCGGGGAACATAACCTACGCATAGCGACCATCTTCAGTTATACCGCCAATGAGGACGACAAGGACGCCAACGACGAGTTTGACAGCGACCCGTTACCGAATGACGGCCAGTCGATCAACCTGCACAGCCGCGACAAGCTGGAAGCGTATATCAGCGACTACAATAACCTGTTCGACCAAAAGACCAGCTTCACCACCAAAGACAGTAAATCGTTCTATAACTACTACCGCGATATATCCAAACAGGTCAAAGCCAAAAAGATTGATATTCTGCTGGTCGTGAACATGTTCCTTACCGGTTTTGACAGTAAGACCCTGAACACCCTGTACGTGGATAAGAACCTCAAGCACCACGGCTTACTCCAAGCCTTCTCACGCACCAACCGCATTTATGGTGATGTGAAATCACAGGGCAATATCGTCTGTTTCCGCAACCTGAAAGCGGCCACTGATGAGGCTATCCGGCTATTTGCGGATAAAAACCCCATCGACAAAATCATCATGGAACCCTATGAAGATTATGTCGAACAGATGGAAACGGCGCTGGAGGAGCTGAGAACGCTCACACCGACCGTAGACAGCGTGAATGACCTCAAGGATGAAAACGAGGAGCTGGCCTTTATCAAAGCCTTCCGTGAGACCATGCGCCTACGCAATGTGCTGAAGACCTTCAGTGACTTTGATTTTGAAGACCTGAGTATTGAAGAGCAGGAATACGAAGACTACACCAGCAAATATAAAGACCTGGCGCTTAAAGTACGCAACGACCAGAAAAAAGAGAAAGTCTCGATACTCGATGAAGTGGACTTTGAACTTGACCTGATCCAGCGCGATGAAATCAATGTGGCTTACATCCTGCAACTACTGGGCCAGCTCAAAGACGAACCCGACGAAAAAGCTAAACAGAAAAAACGTAAAGACATTCTCGACATGGTATCCGGTGATGTACAGCTGCACAGCAAGCGGGAACTCATCGAGAAATTCATTGATAACAACCTGCCTCAAGTACCGACCAGCAACGATATACCAGAACACTTTGTCACCTTCTGGACAGCGGAAAAAATCCGTTCGATGAATACCTTGTGTGAGGAAGAAGGTTTAGACCCGGATAAGGTGAATGCCGTAATTGAACATTACTTGTTTAGTGAACAGGAACCACAGCAGGATGATGTGATTAAGACCATGAACGAACAGCCGCGCATTCTTCAGCGTCAGGCCATTGGTAAGCGGGTATTAGGTAAGGTGATGGATTTTATCCAGACCTTTGTGCAGGATGCGCCTGATTAGGCGACAACCGTGTGATTGAAATATATGGAAGGCTGGTTTTGATGAACCGGCCTTTTTTGCATCTGGTACTATGAATCATCATCTTTCTACAAAGGTATACCTTTATAGAGAGTTCAGAAATCTATCAAAACAGCATCTATAAAGGTTGCTTTCTATTTTATAGAGGATATTAGTATAACTATATAGACCTTTATAGAGAGCATCATCATGAAAATCGGTTACGCCAGAGTCTCCACCACTGACCAGAACTTAGAAGCCCAACTTGAAGAACTCAAAACCGCAGGCTGTGAAGAAATCTTTCAGGAAAAACGTTCAGGTGCAGATAGTGAGCGTGAAGAACTCGCCGCAGCACTACGCATGATTCGTAAGCGGGATATTTTCATTGTCACCAAGCTTGACCGGGTAGCACGGTCGATGGTCGATTTTTGGAACATCGTGCAGGAGATTGAGGATAAGGGCGCATCAGTTCAAGTTTTGAACATGAATCTGGATACCGCCAGTTCACAAGGCCGGTTAATGATGGGCGTGTTGGCTTCTGTTGCTGAGTTTGAGCGTTCGTTGATTCGTGAGCGGCAGCAAGACGGCATAGAACGCGCCAGACGCGAAGGTAAACACTTGGGCAGGCCTCAGATGGATGAGCAGCTTAAAGCGGATGTGGTGGCATTTGTTAGAGCCGGAAACACAAAGCCTGAAACAGCTGAGAAATTTGGCATTGGTGTTAGCACAGTGTATAAACTGATAAAAAAGAGTGGCGCTCAAAGTGCCATTGGCAACACATATAATCCAATGAGTTATACTAAACAAAACAGCAGTGAGGTATAAACGATGATAACCGCAGAAGTTATTTATGAAAAAACTAAAACACTCGACAAAGTCACCTTGCAAGAAGTAGCTGACTTCGTAGACTTTGTTACCCAAAAGCACCACACCCGCACACAATATGAGGAAATGCGCAAATACTTTCCAGCCGGGGAAATAGAGAAGGCTAATGAACCATCGGCCACCAGAACTCTAACCATCCAAGAAATGGACTCAGCAATCGAGTATGAGGCAGGTCAGCGTAAATGATAACCCTCGATACCAATGTATTGGTACGCTATCTTGCTAAAGACGACCCAAATCAAACAGCCGAAGTTACTGAACTGCTGCGCAACAATCAATGTTATGTGCAACATACTGTCCTGCTTGAAACAGCATGGGTATTAAGCTCTAAAGTCGGATATAACTGGTCACGGGAAACCGTAGTTAAGCGCCTCAATCATTTATTTTCGCTACCAACATTGCTGGCAGAAAAACCTGCTATCGTGGCAAAAACGATAAAGTGGTATGAAGCAGGTATGGATTTTGCAGACGCTCTTCATCTTGCAGCTACTGATGACACATTTGCTACTTTTGACCGACGTTTGGGTAAAAAAGCAAAAAAACTTGCCGTATCGCAGCACGTGCTACTGTTGGGTAACGAGCTTCACTAATATCGCCTCTGTTCAATTGGGAATCAATTAAACTCTTGGTATTATTGTTGGTATCGAGTGAATTTTAAAAAAATTAATTATTGTTTTTTAAAAGCTTATAGACGAAGTCTTATTCCCTCTCTCCCACAAATTCTATCGGTATTCCCGATAAAGAAAAGCCCGCAGTGTAGCGGGCTTTTTTATGCCTGATGAAATTCCGATACCAAACAATTACCTACAACAGCCGCATCACAACATCTGAGGAAAAAGCCTTTTACCTTGGATCATCAGCAGATGACAGATCCGTAGGTAAAGGTGTTGCTGTCAATAAAGTAACTAACTTTGGCACCTGGAATCTATGCCATTTACCCTTAGGTACAACTACCAGCGCACCTTTAGTTAATTCAATCTGCTCATCACCACTGTCGGTCAAAATAGTAAGCGTAGCTGCACCATCCATAACATGAACTAACTCATCTCCCCTAGAATGTCGCTCCCAGGAAGTTTCACCAGAAAAACTCCCGACATAAACACCCCCATCATTAAAAGCCGATAGTTCAGCAAACACATCACTCTCTTCTTCTTCAGAAGTGTGCCGGGTGCGACCATGTAACACTTTCATTTTTCCGAGTTCAGCTTGAATATTAGATGCTTTAATCATGACGCTCACCATAAAGAGGAAAACGATAGTATATGGAAAAAAATCAAGGAGTACCGATTCGAAGCTGTGATAGCTGAATTCTGAAAGGCATGACTTCCAAGACAAGCTATGGCTAATTCACCAACAAAATGTAACCAAAGTCACATCCCTAAAACAACAAGCCCGTTATGAAGATCAGTAAACTACATCTGCGCCCAAAGGCACTTGCCACCCGCTTTTTCTATATCCGCAAGACGCTCAGCATGTAAAGTCAGCTCATCCTCACTGGCCCGTACAACTGGTAAACCAGCGGTATCAATACTCACCCTGCGTATCGCCCCAGCCGCAAGCTGAGCACCATCACCCCGGTCATTCTTAGCACCCAGCAACAAGCTAACCTGCCCACCGGTCATCGCCAGGTAGACATCCCCCAGGATCTCAGAATCCAGTAAAGCCCCGTGCAAGGTACGATGTGAATTATTTATTTCATAACGCTTACACAACGCATCAAGTGAATTCCGCTGTCCCGGAAACAAATCCCGCGCCATAACCAGAGTATCGATGACCGTACAATAATCGGTCATGCGCTTAAACGGCTTACTCGCTTGCTTTAGCTCATGGTTAAGAAAGCCAATATCAAACGGCGCATTATGAATAATCAACTCTGCACCATTGAGATAGGCAACAAGATCCTCAGCAATATCATTAAAACGCGGCTTATCCGCCAGAAACTCATTAGTAATGCCATGAACTTCCATCGCCCCGGCATCAATCTCCCGATCCGGCTGTAGGTATTGATGGAAATTATTACCGGTTAACTGCCGGTCAACCATTTCCACACAACCAACCTCAATAATCCGGTGCCCTTCTTTCGGCTCTAATCCGGTGGTTTCCGTATCGAGAATAATCTGCCTTGTCATAACTACTTACCCGTTCTCATCAATTGCTTTATTAGCCAGACCGTCAACACGCTCATTTTCAGCATGCCCACTGTGCCCCTTGACCCACTTCCATTCAATTTCATGGCCTTGTCGGGCACTATCTAAACGCTGCCATAACTCCTTATTCTTTACCGGCTTACCCGTTGCATTTTTCCATCCCTTACGCTTCCAACCATGGATCCACTCGGTGATACCTTGCATCACGTACTTCGAATCTGTTGTTAGCGTCACCTGGCAAGGTTGTTTCAGTGTCTCAAGTCCTTGTATCGCTGCCATCAGCTCCATCTGATTGTTAGTGGTTTGAGCCTGATAACCATATAACTCACGCTCAGTACCTTCATGGCGCAACAGAGTTCCCCATCCCCCTTTCCCCGGATTACCGCGACAAGCTCCGTCGGTAAAAATCTCGACTTTTTTCATTCCTGTTTTCCTGTTGTTGTTCCATTGAATTCATTGTTTTCCCCACACTGCTACCATTCACAGCCATGCCCGGCTTTAGAATAGGTTTTGCGCGAAGCCTTGGTTTCATCAAAATACTTTTAGAGACCTTTTTCCGCACATGCACCAACTGCACATTACCAAATAATGCACAGTATTTATCGATTAAAACTTGCGACAGCTTAAAGCGCCTGAATAACGATTTTTCACTCAAACGGGTACGAAAGCCCATCGTTCGGATCTCTATGACCTCAAAGCCCAATACAGAGAACCAATCACGCAACCGAAAAAAAGTATACATTGATGGCACAGTCGACTGTTTAAGTAGCCGCCTCCAACAAAGTCCAATGCCTCGAACACTAAAGGGATTAAACCCAATAAGTATGCAATGCCCTTCCGGCACCAGAACTCTCTCAATTTCCCGTAATACCTGATGAGGTGATTGGGCACAATCCAGTACATGACTGGCAACGACTAAATCAACGTTATCAAACTCAATAGGTAATGCTGCCGGATCAGCAATAAGATCCACCTTATTATTAACGACCCTATCCGGAGCAATATTAAAACAATGGCTAATACGCGAATCCTTAAGCAACGTATATTGCTCAGCCAAATCACCCACCTGAAGTGCATGATAGCCAAACACATCACTACTCATATTCTCAATAGCGGCCTGCACACCCTCCGCTGCCGTGCAACCGGGGCCTGTCTTATACCAGCGACGAACTTCCTGCAAGCAAACAGCCGGACAAATTGTATCCACCACAGTACTTGGTGTTATCGGTTTATTATCACTCACTTCATTAATTCAAATCATGACTTAAAAAGGGTTATTAATTTAAAAATACAACACAGGCATTCAGGATCAATCAACAATTTAGCACTTACACTTCAGGTTCAATCTGACATTCCGCCACTGTAATTACAAAAAATCACTATGATTGGCGGGATATGAGAAGCCAAAAAAACGAAATAATAACGGGGCATTCACATCATGGGGAAACACTACCACTTTCGTCTGGCGGCTGGAACCGCTATGGCAACCATTCTATTGGCAACGTCCGTTAACACACACGCCCAAGGGGGTATCTTTGTACCCTACATCCCGCCTGCAACTCCACTCCAGCAGGCCAGCAAAATCAACAAATCCAACAACGTTCTTACCATCAACAAAAGGTTGTTCGTAAAGCACCAGCTGCCAATAGTAATTCGGGGGTTACTTTCCAGCGAGCAGCATTTACTAACAAGCGGACGACGAATAATCAGAGCTGGAATCAAAATGCCTGGAATCGTGTATTCAGCACTTTTGCAATGCCGGATTACTCTAATAATGCCCGGGTCAGGAAATTTATTAAATCTTATTCACGTAGCCCAAAACAGCTGAGTATCCTGTCGGCGAAAGCGGATACCTTCCTGCACATGATCATCGAAGAAATCAACCGACGGGGCATCCCGGCAGAAATTGCACTACTGCCATTTGTTGAAAGCGGTTTTGATCCGGATGTATTTTCACACGCTGGTGCTGCCGGTTTGTGGCAGTTTATCCCGTCTACGGGGCGCAATTACGGACTAAAGCAAACCCGTAACTATGATGCACGTATGGATCCGTTTGCTGCAACAGGTGCTGCGCTGAATTATTTACAAAAATTACATCGTGAATTTAAGGGTGACTGGCTCAAGGCCCTAGCCGCCTATAACTGTGGTGAAAATTGCGTACATCGTGCTATGAGAAGAGCACGGGCTGCAGGCAGACCAACGGATTACTGGAATCTGTCGCTCCCAAAGGAAACAATGAATTATGTTCCACGTCTACTGGCTTTTAAAGAGTTGATTGGTAATTCACGTAAGTACGGCATCCGCTTACCTGTAACACCTAATGATGCCAAACTAATGCAGGTGAGGCTCAATAAACCGGTTAACCTTCGTAAAGTTGCCTTACGTGCAGGGCTTTCGGCAAACAAACTGACAGAACTAAATCCTTGTTTCAGGACAGGCGTCACCACGCCACGCTACTCAAACCGCATTATTTTACCGCGAGAACATGCCGGACGTTTAATCCAGGTACTACGCACCATTCCTCCAGCATAACGCCTAAGATCTCTTGCTCCATATATCGTTGCCACAACCTGCTTGTGGCAACCTTTCCTCACCTTTGAATTTATCAATTCTGGCTATTCCTGGCCCGGAACAAACACCCATCATAATAATTTGATTTAATAATAAGAAAATTTTATATATAATCTTATAACAATGGATAAAAAAACGAAGCCATGGCTCAACTTATCGTAAGTTTTAATAATCAGATCATTAAGCGCGTCAAGCTGGTCAAACCAAGCTATACGATTGGGCGCAGTAACCAGTGCGATATCGTCTTACCTGAGCGCACTATCAGCAGTCAGCATGCAAAACTTATCAATGCCGGGGAAGATTGTTTTCTTGAAGATACCAACAGTACAAACGGTATTTTTATTAACAATTGCCTGGCTCAGAAACACCTGCTGATGGATAACGATGCCATCAGAATTGGCAAGTTCCACCTGACATTCCGCAGTGCCGTCGGCCTGGTAACTCAGCTCCGTCAGCTCAGCGTCCATCCACGCCTGGTTGATAGTAGCCCAAAGCATCCATGGCTCGAGATAACTAATGGTCGAAAGCAAGGCAATATCATCCCACTTGAGCGCGAGCAAATTACATTAGGCAGTCAGGATACTGGCAAGGTGACAATTGAACGCAACCAGAAAGGTGATTATTTACTTCACACATCCAACAAGAACAATGTCAAAGAAGTAAGAAAGCTGAGTGAAAACGATAAATTTTCAGTCGGTGATGTAGAGCTCATTTTCCACACGATCCAGGAAGAAACTGCCGAGGCTTGATTTTGATTTGGACATATAACCCTTGTCGCGTTAGCCTAGTATTTTACCGTTAAAGTAGCGTGGCACGATGGAAAAATCAGTAGCCTTACTGCGAAAGCAGCTAAAAAAGCAACGTGCTCAACTTCCTTTGCAGCAACAGAAGGCATACTCAAGTCGAGCAGTTCAACGGCTGCAGCGATCACCTCAATTTCGATCTGCCCGCAATATCGCAATCTACCTGCCCGTCCGCGGAGAAATAGACCCTGTATCTCTGCGCAACCATGCTAATCCCCGGCAACAGTTTTACCTCCCTGTGTTATCACCTTATAAACCACATGGTTTGGTTTTCATTCGCTGGAACAAAAAAACACGGTTCAAAATGAATCGCTTCAATATCCCTGAGCCCCTGATAAGAAAAAAACTGATGGTATCTGCACGCGCACTGGACTTAGTCGTGATGCCTCTTCTTGCATTTGACCATCAAGGCAGCAGGCTGGGTATGGGCGGTGGATTTTATGATCGAAGCTTCGCCTTTAAGCTCAAAAACCAAACCCATCAACACCCCTCACTAACAGGAATAGCTTATCAATTTCAGCAAGTAGATACATTAGAAAGACAAAACTGGGATGTACCCTTAAATGCTATTGCTACAAACTCAAAGTTCACAACATTTCGACACAATTACGGCTAACTGTTAATCCCAAACACAAAAGCTGGCAGGAAGCAAAATTCTATTCGGAGCACATCCCTAACTTAAAGGGATCCCCAAAGATTGTTCCAGGATCTGAAAATCCTGCTCATGGCTTTTCGACACCTGTTGCATCGCAGCACAATTTACTTTCTTTGGCTCGGCTTGTTTCTTATTCGCAGTTTGTTTAACTGATTTCTTGCTTAGGCATTTTTGGTTTTTTTTTCAGCATCATCAGGTTTCGCTTCCTTGTTTACGGTTTTTTTTAGTGGCTTCCCTATCAGCAGACTCCAACGTATTTTCGACCTCTGGCTTACAGCTATCTGGATTACTCAAATCACAAAACCCATCTGGTAGCTCCATTCCCGCCGGTGGTTTAGCAAACTGGAATTTCTTTTTTGGCTTGATCCGCTCATCACCTTCAGTAACCGGCTCAGGTTTAATTTCCAGCGAAGAATCAGATGCAGAAACATCCGCTTCAGGCTTACAGCTATCCGGATTTGTTAAATCACAAAAACCTTCAGGCAACTCCATACCTGCAGGAGGCTTAGCAAACTGGAATTTCTTTTTCGGTTGTTCAGGCATGCCACTAACAGAGCTTGAATCAGCTTGAATTTCCTGAGTCAACCCTGGCAAACCACCCTCATTTTCAGGCTTACAGCTATCCGGATTCGTTAAATCACAAAAACCTGCGGGCAGCTCCATTCCCGTAGGTGGTTTAGCAAACTGAAATTTCTTTTTCTGTTTTTCAGTTGCCGCTTCATTTGGAGCATCGTTCCCAACAACAGGAAGTGGCTCTAAATCTTCAGGCAATGTAAGGTTATCCAGAATCCCATCTTCTTCAACAGCCACCTCAGGCTTACAACTATCAGGATTTGTTAAATCACAGAAGCCAGCTGGCAGCTCCATTCCAACCGGTGGTTTAGCAAACTGAAATTTCTTTTTTGGCTTATCGATTTCAGAATCTTCAAATGGGGTATTCTCAACCACCACATCCGCCTCTGACTCATCGCCAATGGGCACACCAGCTATACTGGCATCCGTTAACGGCAATTCATCAGAGACCAATTCTTCTTGTTCGCCTGACACAATTGATTCTGAGACCGTGATCTTTTCACCTGCCGCCTTACCTTCGCTCTCAAAACGGCTAACACGTAATTCCCGGAAATGTAATTTGGCCTGCCAATAGTCTTTGTAGAACTGATGACGGTCCAAAAGCTCTTTTTGTTCAACCGTATCAAGCCCCAGGCCAAGAGCTGCCTCATCCATCTTATTCAGGTGACTCAAAATACTTTCAGACTTCCCTAGTAATTTGAGATTCTTCTGGTAATCATCAACATCGCGGGAAGCTGTATTCTCATACTCAGCATCGAGCTCGCCTAAAATGGCGTAAAGCAATTGATAACTGGATTTAGCGGTGGCACTACCTGCACTGCTCAATGATAACGGTGGCAGCTCGGAAGATTTGAGAGGGGATTTTGTAAATAAAACTGCAGCAGTGGCAACCGTAATTAATAAGAGTAAAAGGCCACCGATAGACAGCCATTTTGTATATTTTCTCTTCCGGGTTACCGTCCCGGCTTCTTGCTTAATGATTAGTTTTGGCATGATCTACTCTGACCATATTTAGTAAGGGATCCAGAAGAAACCCGAAGCCTGACACCATACTTCTGGCTTAACAGCAAGATAGCATGAATAATTTAGTGCGCAATCAAGTTACAGACAAAGAGATGGTTTTCAGCCTTATATGGAAATAAGAAAAATCTATGAAAACAAAACTCCAGCTGGAATAACTGAAACTCCCACAACACTCTCCATTTATGAGTTCAGTTATTTAAGTATAGTTCCTTCAGCACAGGATTATTGTTCAATTAAATAGCTTGCTTATTATCTGCTGGTTTAGGCTTAGACAACTCTTTTTGTAAGCCTTCCAAACCATCTTCCAATGTTTTACCTAACTCATCAATGCTCTCACTCAGAGAGTCATCCAAACCTTTTAAACCGTCCTGCATGAAACTATTCAGCTGCTCAACAATAGTTCCCATTGCGCCGCTAACCATCGACCCCATGGTTTTCTGAACGTCAATCAACCAACCATCCTCATAGCGAATTAAGACGGTACGTAGCGGCACTTTCATCTCACCCTTATCACCACCGTATAAAACGGTTGCAACTTCTGCAACACCATCAGCAATCAAGAGTTCACCTGTCTCAAAGCGTTGCGCATCGACTTGTTCACTATTTAAATATTTAAGATATTGAACGCTTTCCCAGGTAACAAGCTGCTTGGCAGCTTCCATATCCTCAGCCAGAACAGCCCTCCAAAACCCATCAGCCACTTCACGAGCCTGCTGCTCTTCAGAAGACATGCATCCCCACAGCTGTAACAACAAAACCAGGCTACAGAACTGTAAGCATTTAAATAATTTGCCCCGCATAAATTAGTTCCCGATCAGCACACCATCTGACTGATCATTCAAAGACAGAGTTACTGAAGTAATTTTATTTTCAAGCTTAGCTGACAAATCAGTGGCATGGGACACTTTACAATAATTCGGTGTATAACCACTATAAACGGCCTGGCCTTCCACTTCTTTGCGTCTTTCCCAAAGCACATCAGTCTTTTTACCCAGCTGTTGCACTAACCAGTTTTGTTTTGATCGTTCCGCAAGCTGGTGAAGCACCTGGCTACGTTGTTTTCGAAGTGGCTCAGGCACCTGATTTTCTAAACGAGATGCTTTGGTGCCTTCACGTGCTGAATACGTAAAAATATGGATATGCCCAAAACCCAGCTCTTCAACAAATTCCAGCGTTTCTGCCCACTCTTCATCTGTCTCACCCGGAAACCCAACAATAATATCAGTAGTTACATTAAACCCGGGCACTTCGTGACGAGCATGTTCCACTAAACGTCTGAATTCAGGCGTTTTACAGCGACGTGCCATTCTCCGCAGTACAGAGTCGGAGCCACTCTGAATAGGTAAATGCATATGAGGCATTAAACGAGGATTGCTAAACAGAGCAAAAAAATCCTCCGGCAAATCCCATGGTTCAACTGAAGCAAAGCGAATGCGTGGAATATCAGTTTCAGCCAGAACCTTCTGTACCAATGAGTAGAGGGTACTATCCTGCAAGTCGCTACCGTATCCACCAACATGGACACCCGTTAAAACAATTTCCCGGATCCCCTGGAGATAAAGCCGATTAACTTCGTCCACAATCTCAGCTTCAGTTCGACTACGCTCATCACCTCTTGCCACAGTCACAATGCAAAAGGTACAACGATAACGACAACCATCCTGAATTTTAATAAACGCCCGGTGCCGGCCACGCAAAAATAAGCCTGACTCGCCTGGTTCTGTCGCGATTTTTGGCATTATAGGCAAAGAAAATTTTTCGATGACCTGCTGCGGCAGCTTATCCTTAGCATCATTCGGCACAACCAAATCCACACCAAGGGTATCAGCCACTTCCTCGGCTTTGAGTGTTGCATAACAACCACTCACCACCAACTTAGCCTCAGGATTATCACGATATAAGCGATTCATTAGCCGACGTGACTTACCTGCCGCCTCATTCGTCACTGCGCAGGTATTCAGCACAACCACATCAGCATCCGGTGAATCCGGTACTATCTGATGCCCTTCTGAACGAAAGCTTTGTGACCATTGCTCAAGCTCAGCTTCATTTAAGCGGCACCCTAATGCTTTTAAATGTACCTTCATCACAAAGCCTGTAGCAAAATATTAAAGGTTTTCAGGCATTAGCTCGATCTCTGCGCGTTCACGTAGTGCTTTTAACAACGCACCTGCTTCTCGCCCACTAGCCGAACCATTAAATAAATTGCCTGCCGCTTCATCAATTTCAGCTTTACCATCTTCTACCGATTTGACTGCAAGCAGAACATAATCGCCATTAGGTAGTACCGCACTGTCCCAACTTGCCTTATCTCCAGCCGGACGTGCCATACCAAAAACCTGGCTCACAACAGCAGGAGCTAATTTACTACCGACACGCTCCACTTTTCCTGGTTTCTCTACCGCTTCAGCCTTGCCTAAAGTCGATGCATCTAATGCAGCCCAGTCATTACTTTCAGACAGTTTAGCCAAAACATCCTCACCCTTCTGAGCAACCATCTTACGAGCTTCCTGAGTCGTTAGTGCTTTAACTATTTCTTCTTTAACAGTCTCCAGCGGCTTTTGTTCTGCTGATTCGCTCTCTACAGCACGTACCACAACCGCCTGAGTATCTTTTAGCTCAATAGGCTCTGAGTTCTTACGATCAGTTAAGACTTCTGTTGAAAAAGCAGCTTCGCGAACTTTAGGATTAGCAGCGATGCCTTCGCCCTTAACACGGGTCACCCAATCAGTTTGCTTAATCTCCAAACCTGCCGCTTGTGCAGCGGGAGTTAAGTCACCACTTTGCTCATAAGCAATAGTTTGTATCTGATCAGTTTTATCCAGATATAACTTTTCCGCTTCCACACTACGATAATCTTCTTCAGCCTGCTCTTTAGATTCAGCAAACGTTTTTTGGGAAGCTTCAGTAATACTATTCACCCTGATAATTTCGAAACCAGCAGCCGTTTTAACCGGCTCAGAAACTTTATTTACTTCCAGAGCAAATACTGCTTTCTCGAACTCAGGCCCCCAGTCGCCCGCAACCACATCGGCTAATACACCGTTGTTTTGAGAAGCCACCTTGTCATCAGAGTCTTTTGTCGCAACATCTTCAAAGGTACGCTTCCCTGAATTTATTGCTTCATATAATGCATCAGCACGAGCTTTCGCATCTTCTTCCTTACCGCCCTCAGGTATTTCAATCAACACATGACTGGTATTTCTCGATTCCGGAGTCAAATAACGATCAGCATTTTCTTCATAATAAGCCTCGACCAACTCATCAGTGACTTCGACACTCTCAGCCAGTGCCTCCTGATCAACCTCAATATAAGCAAGCTTGACCCGCTCTTCAGTCATAAAGCGTGCTTTATTCTGTTCGTAGTAGTCAGTAATTTGCTTGTCATCAATTTGCACCTGACCCTCAAAGTCAGCTACTTTTAAAGTGAATGACTCGACTTCACGCTTCTGATTACGTAATGACTGATAATATTCAGCCTGAGCCTTTGGCACAAAAGCAGTCGAAGAAATTGCTTGCTGGAAATGCCCCTGAGTTAAATCCTGACGAACCTGATTTTCAAAATCACCCTGGTTTCTGCGCTGAGTCGTAAGGTAGCGCTGATATTGTTCCGGATCAAACTTCCCATCTTTCTGGAAGTATTGGCTTATGGTATTCGCGACTTCTGTCGAGCTGGCACGATAACCTTCGTCATCTGCCTTTTGACGCAACAAAGTCTGGCTTACGACATTATCCAATGCCATTTGCTTTAACTGGTCATCACCTAGATTTGCAGCCATACGTCCAAATTGCTGGCGTATTTGCGACAACTGATTCTGGACATCTCGGGAAGAAATCTCCTCACCATTCACTATTGCTACAGGCTGAGAGCTACCGCCTTCGAAATAAGAATTGATACCGAACAGGACGAATGGAATACAAATGAAGCCAACGACGGCATAGGCTACCCAGCCTTTAGCCTTATCATGAATTGCTTGTAACATATTTTTTCTGCGTATTATTTAAGTTGAGTAAGTATGAGAAGGCCCGCCTCGATGGGCACCAGAGCGCATCATACAAAAAGCAGACAGCAAGGGGAAGGAAAATGACAAGAAATGGCGGAGCGGACGGGACTCGAACCCGCGACCCCCGGCGTGACAGGCCGGTATTCTAACCAACTGAACTACCGCTCCATTCATATCTTGCTGATCATTTGATGCATTAAAAAAGGATGCTGATCAGGGCATCCTTTAATATAGTTGGCGGAGCGGACGGGACTCGAACCCGCGACCCCCGGCGTGACAGGCCGGTATTCTAACCAACTGAACTACCGCTCCAATTCCAATTAACGGTGGTGGGTGATGAGGGACTTGAACCCCCGACATTCGCCTTGTAAGGGCGACGCTCTACCAACTGAGCTAATCACCCGTCATCGGAAAGGCGGCTAGTTTACTGCATCTTTTAATGCTTTGCCAGCCTTAAATGCAGGAATTTTCGCTGCTGCAATTTCAATCGTATCGCCAGTACGTGGATTACGTCCAGACCGGGCCTGACGCTCTCTGACCAAGAAAGTACCGAAACCAATTAGTGAGATTTGATCACCCTTGGCCAATTGTTCTGAGACCACTTCAACCATCGCTTTGTAAGCCCGATCAGCATCTGCTTTTGTTAAGCCAGACTTGGCAGATACTGCATCGATCATTTCTGTTTTGTTCATAGAAAAATTCCTTATGAATTCGTTATTAACAGGGGAAACCGGAACACTCCACTTATGTGCCCTGTAGCAAAAAAGCCACTAGTGTGAATATGCATCACTGTTATACCAGCGACCTTTTAAAGGTGTCAACTAAATGAAATGATAACAAGAACTTTTATTATCATCTCAGTGAGTACGAGCGTGTTCTTGCTCTTCATCACCTATAGAAGCAACAGTATTTACCGATTCCTCATCTTCTAAGTCGTCCTCATCACGTAATGGTTCAGGCATTTTTTCAAGTGCAAGTTCCAAAACTTCATCAATCCATTTAACAGAACGAATCTCTAGTCCTTTTTTTACCACATCAGGGACTTCAGCCAGATCCTTTTCATTATCCCTAGGAATCAAAACCAACTGGACACCGCCCCGGTGCGCAGCCAAAAGTTTTTCCTTTAAACCACCTATTGGTAGCACCTCACCCCTTAGTGTAATTTCACCCGTCATAGCCACCTCAGCTTTAACAGGGATCTCTGTCATCGCCGAAACAATCGCCGTTACCATTCCAATTCCGGCGCTAGGCCCGTCCTTAGGTGTGGCGCCTTCCGGCACATGAATATGTACATTATGTTTACGCAGAAAGCTCCGTGATAACCCTAAAGTCCGGGAACGGCTTTTCACAACCGTTTCTGCGGCATGAATAGACTCTTTCATCACTTCACCCAGACGACCGGTGCTCTTAATAGAACCACTTCCCGGCAGCAAGGCACTTTCAATTGTGAGTAAATCACCACCCACCGACGTCCACGCCAGACCAGTGACCTGACCAATCTGATTTTCTTTATCCGCACGACCATAATCAAAACGACTGACCCCTAAATATTTTTCAATATTCTTAGGTGTCACCATCGAACGGGTCTTGCCGGACAATAAATGTTGCTTAACTGCTTTACGACATAATTTAGACAATTCACGATCCAGATTACGTACACCAGCTTCACGCGTATAATGACGAATGATCTCAGTTACCGCCGAATCACTAACAGTCAGCTCACCTTTTTTCAGTCCATTGGCTTTTAATTGCTTTGGAATTAAATAATTTTTAGCAATATTCAGTTTTTCGTCTTCCGTATAACCAGGAATCCGGATCACCTCCATCCGGTCGAGCAATGGACCAGGTATTCTCATACTATTCGATGTCGCAACAAACATAACGTCTGAAAGATCGAAGTCGACTTCCAAATAATGGTCCGCAAAAGTGTGATTTTGTTCAGGGTCAAGTACTTCTAATAATGCTGAAGCAGGATCACCCCGAAAATCTGTGGCCATCTTGTCGATTTCATCAAGCAGGAACAGTGGATTACGTGTGCCTACACGGGACAAATTCTGAATAATTTTACCTGGCAATGAACCTATGTAGGTACGACGATGACCACGAATTTCCGCTTCATCACGCACACCACCTAATGCCATACGGGAAAATTTACGCCCTGTTGCACGGGCAATAGACTGCCCCAAAGACGTTTTACCCACACCCGGAGGCCCAACCAAGCAAAGAATCGGGCCTTTAATTTTTTTCACACGCTGCTGAACAGCTAAGAACTCAAGAATTCGTTCTTTAACTTCATCCAGACCATAGTGATCTTCATTGAGAATCTTTTCAGCTTCAGCAAGATTAGACAGCACCCGGGATTTCTTCTTCCAGGGAAGACCGACCATCCAGTCAATATAATTCCTGACAACGGTTGCCTCAGCTGACATCGGAGACATCATTTTTAGCTTATTTAGCTCAGCGTTTGCCTTTTCTTTAGCTTCTTTTGGCATACCCGCTTTAGCAATTTTACGAGCTAATTCATCAACTTCACTGGGGCTTTCATCCATATCACCCAGTTCTTTTTGAATCGCCTTAATTTGCTCATTGAGATAATATTCGCGCTGACTACGTTCCATTTGTTGCTTAACACGTCCACGAATTTTTTTNGGCATGCCCACTGATTTGATGCGTTCTTTCAGCTCAGTCAATTCATCGGGCGCGTCTTCATCTAAGTCGCCCAATTCCTTCTGAATGGCCTTCATCTGCTCATTCAAATAGTACTCGCGCTGACTCTTTTCCATTTGCTTCTTAACGCGATTGCGAATGCGTTTATCCAACGAATGAAGGTCGCGCTCCGCGTCCATCATGTCGATGAAGAATTCCACACGCTCAATCACATTCGTCAATTCTAAGGCGTCTTGTTTTTTGACGAGCTCGATGCTGCTCTGCGCAATCATCATGTCCACCAATCGCTCAGCTCATCCACACTGCGCAAGGATTCCAGCGTTTCGGAACTGACTTCTTTCTTACTGATTTCCAAATACGCGTCAAAACGCTCCCACAGGTTGTTGATCAACACGGTTTGTTCGTTGTCCGAGATGCTCGGCTCGTCTAAGTACTCAATCTGAGCGTTCGCGTAATTCCCATCCTGCGCGTCAATATTGAGGACACGCGCTCTGCGCTCGCCTTCGACCAACAGCTTAACGGGGCCTTCGGGCAATTTGAATAAGCGTAAAATGGTGGCCACGGTGCCGATTTGATACAACTGATCGCTGAGGGGTTCGTCGTCTTTCGGGTCTTTTTGAGCCAATAACAGAATCTTTTTGCCATCTTCCATGGCGGCGTTGAGGGCATTAATGGATGTTTCACGTCCCACCAGCAGCGTGGCCGCCATGTGAGGAAACACAACACGTCACGCAGTGGCATTAACGGTAGTTCGATCTGTGAGCCTGTTTCCTGTTGCATTCGTTAGCCTTATTGTAAGCGGTTTATTTAGATACTCTATATCATGATATAAGGGTGCACCAGATACTTTTCAAGGTCCCGACAAACAAAAAGCCGGCAATGCCGGCTTTTTCATTATGCTTCTTTTTTAATCGCACCTTTTTTATACACTAACAGAGCTCTGAATCCCCGTTAATGACCGAGGCATCAATCACCACCTTCTCGATGGAGTCCTCTGACGGGATGAGATACATCACATCCAGTAAGACGTTTTCAAAGATTGAGCGTAAGCCCCGTGCGCCGGTTTTACGATCCATGGCCTTCTCAGCCACCGCTCGCAATCCGTCTTCACGAAATTCAATATCCACACCTTCCATGTCAAACAATTTAAAGTATTGCTTGGTGAGTGCGTTTTTTGGTTTGGTTAAGATACTGATCAAGGCGTCAACGTCCAACTCTTCAACTTCGCCACCACCGGCAAACGACCGATGAATTCAGGAATTAAGCCGTATTTCACTAAATCTTCCTGCTGCAAATCATCTAAGATTTCACCAAACTGAGGCTTCTTGATTTTAGCTGATAGCTCCGCACCAAAGCAATGCCGCCTTTTTCCGTACGTCCTTGAATGATTTTGTCCAAGCCCGAAAACGCGCCGCCACAGATAAATAGAATATTAGACGTATCAACTTGCAAAAACTCTTGCTGAGGGTGTTTTCCGTCCGCCTTGAGGAGGAACCGAAGCCACCGTCCTTCGATCAATTTCAACAAGGCTTGTTGAACGCCTTCACCTGAGACATCTCGAGTAATCGACGGGTTATCGGATTTACGCGAGATTTTATCGATTTCATCCAAATAGACGATGCACGTTCGGCTTTCTCGATGTCGTAATCGCATTTTTGCAGCAATTTCTGAATGATGTTTTCAACGTCTTCGCCCACATAACCGGCTTCGGTCAGTGTCGTTGCATCGGCAATGGTAAACGGTACATTCAACAAACGCGCTAAGGTTTGTGCCAACAAGGTTTTACCGCGCCCGTGGGCCCAACCAATAAGATATTACTCTTACTCAACTCAACACTGTCGTCGTCTTTTTTATCGTCTTTGACGGCACGCAAACGCTTGTAGTGATTGTAGACGGCTACGGCCAGTACTTTCTTTGCCTGATCTTGCCCGATAACGTACTCATCCAAGGTCGCTTTCAATTCTTTCGGTGTGGGCAGGCGGCTTATCTTCTTCATCGGTTTGATTCAGCTCACTGAGCTCTTCCGTGATGATTTCATTACATAAGTCGACGCATTCGTCGCATACAAAAACAGAAGGGCCTGCTATGAGCTTACGAACTTCGTGCTGGCTTTTACCGCAAAAACGAACAATATAGAAGCTTGTCTTTTTCTTCTGTATCTGAGCTTTTATCGTCACTCATGGACACCTCTTAAATAGATTTAATACACATAGTATAAAATAAAAAAACGCCTAATATTAATAACATTAGGCGTCTATAAGGTTATTAATTGGACAGTTTATGTGAGGCGATGATCGCGCCGCTGCCAATTAACGCGTGTGAATTACTTCATCCACCAACCCGTATTCTTTCGATTCTTCTGCGCTCATGAACAAATCACGCTCTGTATCGATTCCGATTTTTTCAAGCGTTTGACCTGTGTGCTCTGCGAGAATCTTATTCAAACGCTCACGGATCAACAAAATCTCTTGAGCTTGAATGTTAATATCCGTCGCTTGACCTTGAGCACCGCCACTTGGCTGATGAATCATGGTGCGCGCGTTGGGTAAACAAAAACGCTTGCCTTTCGCACCACCCGCTAACAAAAACGATCCCATGCTGCACGCTTGACCAATACACGTTGTGCTTACATCGGGCTTGATGAATTGCATGGTGTCATAAATGGACATCCCCGCTGTCACCGACCCGCCTGGCGAATTGATGTAAATGTGAATGTCTTTATCTGGGTTTTCAGCTTCCAAGAACAACAATTGCGCCACAATTAAGTTGGCCATGTGGTCTTCGATGCCGCCCACAATAAAAATAACACGCTCTTTAAGTAAGCGAGAATAAATGTCAAACGAGCGCTCCCACGTGATGTTTGCTCTACCACCATAGGCACAAGACCTACGTTCGATATGTCATTTGTCTCATTCATGTGCATTCATTGCCTTTATTGTTGTGAGGGAGAGAACTTACGCTTCCTCAGCCGCTTCTGGCTGTGGGTTCATTAGCTCTTGATACGTCATCACTTTATCTTGTTGCTTGGCGTTTTCCAAGACCGTTTCAACGACCATCTCTTCCATGACCAATGCTCTCAAGTTGCGACGCATCTCATCTTGCTTGTAGTATTCTCTGACTTGCTCTGGATCTTCATAGCCTTTTGCAAAAATCTTCAACCAAGGCATCCACTCGCGCTTCATCAACCCGTCAGCTTCTCTCTTCAGTGATGGCCGACACGATCAAGCCATGTGACGCTCTGCGCTCACCTTCTTCTGAGAACAACTCATCTGGAAGCATGCTGGTTAAATCCATCCCTTCCATGCCTTCCATTCCGCCAAAACGCTGCATGGACCTGCTGACGCAATGCGTCAATTTCACTTTTCAAAATGGCTTTTGGAATGGTCACGGTATGCTCTTCAATGAGCCCGTCCATCACTTGGCGCTTCACTTCGTCCTTTTGTGCGTTTGCTCTAATCCTTTGTGCATATTGTCTTTGACCAATGTGCGGAATGAGGCTTCGTCTGTTGCTTCTTTACCAAACTTCTCGAAAAATTCAGCGTCTAATTCAGGCAATGTTTTTGACTTAACTTCAATGATGTCCAACTCAAACTCAACCGCAGCGCCTTTCAACTCTTCCGCGTGGTAATCATCAGGGAACGACAATGCAGCCGTTTTCTTATCACCGGCTTTCATACCAATCACAGCGTCTTCAAATCCTGGAATCATGCGACCTGCACCGATGTCCAATGTAGACCCTTCTGCGCTTCCGCCGTCAATGCTTCGCCGTCTTTCTTACCAACGTAGTTAAGCACGACTTGATCGCCTGTTTCAGCGGCTTTATCAGCCACTTCAAACTCAGCCGACTGTTCACGCAAGTTGGCAATGGGTGTCTTCGATGTCTTGATCAACGATCTCAACCACAGGTGTGTCGACTGAGATCTTAGAGAAGTCGCCCAATGCAACTTGAGGAAAGATTTCAACGGTGGCCACAAACTCAAAGTCTTTGCCTTCTTCCATTACTTTAGGCGTTACTTCTGGGTAACCGGCTGGTTGAATGTTTTCTTGCTGAAGTGCTTTGGTGTAGCTGGCGTTCATCACGTCCGCCCATCACGTCTTGACGGATTTCTTGACCATAACGGCGCTTTACTTCACTAAATGGTACTTTTCCTGGACGGAAGCCCATCAACGCGCACACGAGATTTAATTTCGTGTAGATTTTTTCTCAACTGCTTCATCTACTTCGTTTGCTGGTACAGTGATCGTTACTTTACGGTCGATGGCTGATGTCGTCTCTACAAATACTTGCATGCTAACCCCGTTAAAACTCGCTAAATTGCATTATATAAATAAGAAATTACTGAATCGAATGTCCAGTAATGTAATAATTGGTGCGAAAGGAGAGACTCGAACTCTCACGCCTTGCGGCACTGGAACCTAAATCCAGCGTGTCTACCAATTCCACCACTCTCGCAAATGTTGTGCATTCTCAATGACAGGCCGTCTTATGCTGCGGGGTGCCTCTTCATAAGAGGAACGAATTTTGCCATAGCGATTCAAAACTATCAATCTTTATCCGTGAATTAATACGAATTTCTTACGCGCAATGAATGACTTGGCATTTGCGTTACGACAATCGCGGTGAAACATCCATTTAAGCTAAAAAAAACCAGCCAATGCCGCTAAATATCAGTATACTTCCGACGCATCGCATGACGCCCACAAAGGCACTCACCATTTCCCACCTCGTTGAGCCGCCGCTTAGGGCGATTATTACATTCATTCCCACCACCAATCAGAGGCACTGACACATGAGTTCTCCACTTACATTTAACGAACTTGGTCTCTCAGAACTTATTTTAAAGCGGTTTCGGAGCTGGGCTATGACACACCCTCCCCAATTCAAGCGAAAGGCATCCAATCGTACTGAGCGGCAAAGACTTAATGGCCGCCGCCGCAAACCGGCACCGGAAAACCGCTGGATTCACGCTACCCATGCTCGACTTACTGTCGAAAAAAGCCCGCGGCAACCAACAATCAAGCCCGTGCCTTGGTCTAACCCCTACTCGCGAACTGGCCGCTCAGGTACACGACAGCGTGGCGCTCTACAGCAAATACTTACCGTTAACCGCATCGGTCGTGTTTGGCGGCGTCAAAATCAACCCTCAAATGAAGGCGCTTGACTCGCGGTGTTGACGTCTTGGTGGCGACACCAGGACGCTTATTAGACCTGCCATCAACAAAATGCAGTGCGTTTTTGACCAACTTGAAATTCTCGTGCTCGATGAAGCCGACCGCATGCTGGGACATGGGCTTCATTCATGACATCCGACGCATTATGAAACTGCTGCCTAACAAGCGACAAACGTTGATGTTTTCAGCCACGTTCTCTCCAGACATTCGCTCATTGGCTAAGACCATCGTGCAAAACCCTGTTGAAATATCGGTCACACACGACGAATGCAGCGGCTCCCACGGTCAAACAGTGCATTTACACCGTCGACAAAAGCAAAAAATCAGCGTTGCTGATTGCGCTCATCAAACAGCATCAATGGCCTCAAGTGTTGATTTTTTCGCGCACCAAACACGGCGCCAACCGATTAAGCAAACAACTCGTAGCCAAAGGCATCAGCGCAAGCGCCATTCACGGCAACAAGAGCCAAGGCGCACGCACCCGAGCGCTGGCCGCCTTTAAAAACAATGAGATTCAGGCGTTGGGTGGCAACCGACATCGCGGCTCGCGGCATCGACATTGATCAATTACCCCAAGTCATTAATGTCGACCTGCCCAACGTAGCGGAAGATTACGTGCATCGCATTGGTCGAACAGGCCGTGCAGGCTCCACAGGTGAAGCCATTTCATTGGTCCAGCGAAGACCGAAGCGCGAGAGCTGCAACAAATAGACGCTTGATTAAACAAAAGCTGGAACGCCATGTATTTGAAGGACTGGAGCCCACCGTTCAGGTGCCTGATCTGCCATTAGACGCGCGTCCAATCAAGCCTAAAAACCAAAGAAGACAAACAACAGAGGATCGCAAACGGACGCGGACGTTCGAACACGTCGGGACAACGCCCCAAGAGCCAATCGACGCAAGCGCACCTCATCAAACACCTCAGGGCCAACGAAACAACGAACAACGTCAGCCGCAAGGCAATCAACAGGGTTCGAGCGGCAACACCGCAACAGGCCAAACGAAACGGGCTAAACCTGCTGCCACAGGCCAAACCAAACCAGCACCCACACCTCGCACCACGTCTTTGCGCAAGCCGCGCAAGTCAGCGTCATTTAAACCCTCTGAGTGACTCCATCACTCACCGCCTCTGACGATCCACGCGCAACCTGTTACATCCGCGCGTGAAGCAGGTGTTCTAAGGCCTGAGAGTCATCCGCGAACCGTCGTATGCCATCGGCCAGCTTCTCAGTCGCCATGGTGTTTTGGTTCATCGCCCAACGGAAATCAGATTCACTCAATGGCTCAGGCGCTGTGCTGCCCTGCGCGGCTTGAGCGGCATCCAGTACCGTCTGCGCTTCTGAACAGTGTGTCGCAGCCAACTCCGACAACAATGCCGGCGCAATCGTCAAACGGTCACATCCTGCCAACGCCATGATTTGGCCTGTGTTGCGAAAACTCGCAGCCATCACAATCGTCGGCACATCATGTGCTTTATAGTATGTGAAAATATCTTTCACCGAACGCACACCTGGGTCGTCGTCCGCGTCAAACACGTCGCCTTGCGCAGCGTACCAATCACTTATGCGCCCAACAAACGGTGAGATCAAGTACACCCCTGCATCAGCACACGCTTGTGCTTGCGGCAATGCAAACAACAAGGTGAGATTGCAGTGAATGCCCTTCTGCTCAAGCACACGTGCCGCTTGAATTCCTTCCCATGTGGCCGCAATCTTAATCAACACTCGCTCTTTATCAACGCCAAGCGCGGCATACCACGCGATAAACTGCTCCGCTTTCGCCACCATTGCCTGCGTATCAAACGACAAACGCGCATCGATCTCGGTCGACACCAATCCCGGTATGACTCGGCTGATCTCACACCCAATCAAGACCGTCAACCGCTCAGCGGCACAGGCCACTGCCTGTGTTTCCTGCAACGACTCGGCTTGTGCAAACGCAATGGCATCGCGGACCAAGGCTTGATACTCCGGTAAATCCGCTACTTTTAAAATAAGCGACGGATTGGTGGTGGCGTCTTGAGGTTGATGCGTTTTGATCAGTTCAAGTTCACCGGTGTCGGCGACGATGACACTGTGTTGCTGTAATAATTCTAATTGATTCATATGGATATCTTAGCGTTTGGTTTAATTATTGATGAACACGCGAACCTATCTTACGTGAAAGCAAAGACCGTCGTAAAGCGTCATTGCATCGTTCGTGGCACGACAATCTTCGTTTATGCCAACCAAGCCAGCAGCGCATCGTGGTCAAACGGCCAACACAACTTAGCCCGCTCTGCGCCATCGAGCACGTCATCACAGGCCAATACCGGTATGCGCTGACCGTACTGGATCATCAAGCCTTTATCACGCCGTACATCGAGGTAATGCACCGTCAACTCCAAGCCACGCTGTTCACGTAAGGTGTCCTGCGCTTGATGCAGCAACTCCTGCGCCACATCGCATAAGTGACAGCCTTCGCCCCCGTACACGGTAACCTGACGCACATTATTTGTTGTTTCTCTCATTAATTCCCACCAACCCCTTATTCATGGAAGACGCCTTCAACACGCATTGCGTTGGCACCAACAGCACATCCATCATACAAGCAACCGATCCACCAATCACCCACGAAACGACTGCACCCAACACAGGACAAAAAACAGGGTAAAAAACCGTCCACTCGCTGACGATTTTTCACCCTGACCGCAACACCGAAATGGGTCTGTATTCACGTAAACGTTCGCTCACACTAGAGCCTACTTAGGCTGCACACGGTTGTACACAAAACCTGTGGATAACTCTTTGGATAACCCTTCAATATGCTCGCTAAGCCAGCTTGACTGCAGGGCTTCACTTAGAGTGTGTGTTTTTTAATCAATTATACCTATACCCTTTAAAAACAAGGTCTTGAGAGCTATATAGAAAGCATTTTATAAATCTATAAAACTTAATTTTACGCGAGAATCAAGTGTTATTTTAATTTTTTTTACATGTGCATAACAAACACTGTAACCGCGCGGCATGATCACACTATGACACACTCCTGACCGTTTGCTGAATTACTTTTACCACAATAATTTTTTAAAAAAAAGTGACGAATTCAATTTGTTTACGATATGATTTCTGTCCCGAATAGATAATAAGAGAATCGGTTAATTTGTCGTCGTAATACACCCTGCGTACACGATGCGCACAGACAACTCAATTTACCCTGACTCGACATACATACATGACAGAAATCATCACACTGCAAGCCGCATTAATTCTTGGCCTTGGTTTACTATGCCAATGGGTCGCCTGGAAAGTTAAACTCCCCGCTATTTTATTCTTACTACTGGTTGGCCTTGCACTGGGCCCCGGCATCAACTTGATTGATCCAGACCAACTGCTCGGCGACATGCTCTTCCCCTTTGTTTCTTTAAGCATCGCCATCATCTTATTTGAAGGAAGTTTAACTTTAAACTTCAAAGAACTAAAAGGTCTCGCCAGTACCGTACGTAATTTAGTCACCGTCGGCGCCCTGCTCACGTGGCTTATGATCGCATACACCACACACCTCTTTCTCGGCTTGGATTGGCAGGTCTGCTTCCTATTTGGCGCCATCGTGGTTGTGACCGGCCCCACGGTCATCATGCCCATGCTCAAAAGCATTCGCCCCAATCAGAAGATATCCAATGTACTGCGCTGGGAAGGGATCGTCATTGATCCAATTGGCGCAATGCTCGCGGTCTTGGTGTACGAATACATTATTTCGAGTCAAGTCAGCCAAGAAGGATTTGCCGCGGCACACACCTTAATCATTTTTGCTCGCATCGTACTTATTGGTTGTTTCTTAGGTGCCGCGGGTGGCTTTGTCCTCGGCATACTCATTAAGCGCCACTGGGTTCCTGAGTTCTTACACAATTTCACCGCCTTAGCCATGGTGCTGTTGATGTTCTCATTAAGCAACAATCTCGCACATGAATCCGGCCTATTTGCCGTCACGGTCATGGGCGTGGTACTTGCCAACATGAAGGACATCTCCTTAGAAGGGATTTACGACTTTAAAGAGCATCTCAGTGTGCTCCTGATTTCAAGCTTATTTATTATCCTGGCGGCCCGCATTGACCCCAACGCGGTGATTCAGCTTGGCTGGCCTGTCATCGGCTTGCTATTGACCATGCAATTCGTCATTCGCCCCATTGTTGTGTTCTTATGCGCCTATGAAGACGATTTAACCTGGAAAGAGAAGGCCTTGCTGTCATGGGTTGCTCCGCGCGGTATTGTTGCGGCAGCGATCTCTGCCCTATTTGCCTTGCGCATGGAAAAAGCCGGTTTCGAAGAAGCCCCGATCATTGTGGCCCTGACCTTCGCCGTTATTTTAGGCACCGTCATCTTGCAGAGCGCCACATCGGGTATTGTCGCTCGACTGCTCGGCGTTGCCGAACCATCGCCCAGAGGCATCTTGTTCATTGGCGCCAACCGAGTCGCTCGCGAAATGGCACTGGCACTTAAAGAATACGACTTCAGAGTACTCGTCGCCGACACCAGCTGGGAAGCCACTCGATTGTCTCGCATGGCCGGTCTCGAGACATTTTACGGCAACCCCCTGTCTGAATACGCTGAAGATAAAATGGATCTGATTGGCATTGGTAAACTGATTGCCGTCACGCCGCAGCGTGACTTAAATGCGCTGGCCAACTTACGCTTTAAAAGCGACTTTGGGAAAACCAATATCTACAGCTTGGCGACGAACTCATCGAAACAGAATAACCCTGAAAAGCACAGCATGAGTAAAGAACAGCAAGCTCATTACCTGTCTGATCCGGAATTGACGTTTTCCAAGTTCTCCAGCTTGATTACTCAAGGGGCTAAAATCAGAACCACCAGTCTGTCTGAGAATTTCTTATTTGAGCAGTTGGCAGAAGAAAAGAACATCTACCCACTGTTTGCGATCGACAAGAAAAACACGCTGTTCATTTTCAGTGAAGAGAACGACATACAGCCAAAACCAGGCTGGAAAATCATCAGCTTAGACCACAATGAACCCAAGCCGAAAGAGAAAAAGGTCACTCAAGACAGTGAACCCTCTGCGGACAACGCAGTTCTCAGCTAAGCACGTGGGACACACCGTCGAGGCGGCCAGCGTTTAACCAATCAGCGCCAGCTGCCTTAGATCGGCAATCAGGGACTTGAAGAACTCTAAAAAACGCCCTGCGTCGCCACCATTGATGACACGATGATCGTACGACAACGCCACTGGCAGCACCTTGTGTGGCTCAAAACACGATGACTCCGCATTCCACACCGGCTTCACATCCATATTAGACAACCCCAGAATGCCCACCTCAGGCGAGTTGATAATGGGTGTGAAGCCAGTCCCACCAATACGCCCTAAACTCGACACGGTAAAGCAGCCTCCCTTCATATCATTGGGGCGCAACTTGCGTTCACGTGCATTATGCGCAACCGCGGCAATCTCTTCCGCCAACTCCCAAATGTTCTTTTGGTCGACATCACGAATCACCGGTACAACCAGCCCGTAATCTGTATCGACGGCCATGCCAATGTGCACGTACTGTTTGTACACCAAACTGTCGCCGTCGGATGACAACGAGGCATTAAACTTCGGATACTCCTTTAACGCAATCGCAAGCGCCTTAAACACAAACGCCAACGACGTCAGCTTCACTTGGCGCTTAGTGGATTCATCCGCTTGCTCACGTCGAAACATTTCCAAATCCGTGATATCAAGCTCATCAAACTGTGTGACATGCGGCACATTCAACCAACTGCGCTGCATATTCAACGCGGTCAACTTGGCCAATTTACTCATGGCCTCGACCTTGATGTCACCAAACTCTGAAAAATCAACGTCTGGCACACTGGGCAGCCCTGATCCCTGCCCTTCAGACGCACTGCGCCGCACCAACCCTTTTACATATTGCTGTATATCGTCTTTCAACACACGCTGGTTTGGACCAGTTCCTCGCACCTCGGCCAAGTCAACGCCCAACTCACGCGCCATTAAACGCACCGCAGGCCCTGCGTACACCGAGAGACTGGGGCGACTCTGAATCACCCCCGTGGTGTTGATGTGCTGAACAGGCGAGCGACGAGGCTCGTCCAAGGCGTCAGGCGCCTTATCAGCGGTAGATTGCTCAACATACGGGGTCGCGTGAACGTCGCCGCTTTCGCTCTCCTCGAGCTCACACTGCATGTGCAAGATCACATCACCTTGTGACATCTGTTGGCCTTGTTGAACCTCAAGCGACACCACCGTTCCCGCATGCGGCGATGGAATCTCCATTGAGGCCTTATCCGACTCCAACACGATCAACGTGTCATCTTGCTTCACATAATCACCCACATGGACGCACACCTCAATCAGTTCAACGGCTTCCGTTGTCCCAATGTCCGGTACGCTCACGACCACCGGTGACGCCTGATGATCTACTGGTTTTGGCTCCGCTTTCGCTGAGTGATGTTCGTTCGATGCATTAGACGCGTCATCCACAGTGTCTTGAACTGTCGCTTGTGTCGGCACATCACAGAGCGTCACAACGAACGCCACTTGCCCTGTTGTTACTTGGTCGCCTTCTTGAATCAACACCTCTGAAATAATGGCGTGGTGAGGGCTTGGAATCTCCATTGAGGCCTTATCCGACTCAAGCACCATCAGGGTTTGATCAACCGCGATTTCTTGCCCGACAGACACGCTCAGCTCAATCACGTCAACCGCTTCGTCGGTACCAATATCAGGAATTACTATTTGTTCGCTCACACTTTATCCTATTCGTTAGCTCTACTTAGTCAATCACACCAGATGCTGCGTGGATCACAAGCTCATCGGGTCAGGCCGTTCCGAGTCAATCCCGTAGCGTTCAATCGCGGTCAACGCCAGCGAGGCATCCACCAGCCCTTCATCCGCCATCAACTTCAACGCGGTCACACAAATGTAATTGCAATCCACCTCAAAGAATTCTCGCAGTTTCTTGCGCGTGTCGCTGCGACCATAACCATCCGTTCCGAGACTCACGTACGGACGGTCGATGTACGGACGCAACATATCAGGGAACGCTTTCATGTAATCGGTCGCGGCAATCACAGGTCCTTGCGTGGCTTTCAATTGCGTTTCAATGAACGAGGTTCGTGGCGTTGCGTCCGGATGCAAAATGTTCCAGCGCTCGCATGACATGCCATCTCGGCGCAATTCATTAATACTGATCAAACTCCACACATTGCTCGTAATGCCCCAATCCTCGAGCAACATCTTCGAAGCCTGACGCACTTCATTTAAAATCGTTCCGCAGCCAAACAATTGAATATTGGCGTCGGCCTTAGAGGCTGCGGTGGTATCAAACAAGTACATTCCTTTGACAATGGAAGAATCCAAATCGTCGTTCAATTCGGCAGGCGGCTTATCTGGTTGCACATAATTTTCATTCATCACCGTGATGTAATAGAAAATTTTCTCTTGATCGACGTACATGCGCTGCAAGCCATTTTGGATAATGGTTGCCAGCTCAAATGCATAGGATGGATCATAAGAGAGACAGTTAGGCACCATGCTCGCCATGAGATGACTGTGGCCGTCTTGATGCTGCAACCCCTCACCGTTCAAGGTGGTCCGCCCTGCTGTTGCGCCCATCAAAAAACCCCGCGCCTGACTGTCACCCGCAGCCCAAATGAGATCCATGATGCGTTGAAACCCAAACATCGAATAAAAAATATAGAACGGCACCAAGGCATAATCGTGCGTGCTGTAAGAAGTTGCAGCCGCAATCCAAGCCGACATCGCTCCCGCCTCATTAATGCCTTCTTCAAGAATCTGACCTTCTTTTGACTCTTTGTAATACATGATTTTTTCGGCATCATGCGGTGTGTATCGTTGACCCTGAGACGAGTAAATTCCCAGCTGTCGAAACATGCCTTCCATGCCAAAGGTTCGTGCTTCATCTGGCACGATGGGCACAATGCGCTGACCAATCTCTGAATCTTTAGACAACGCAGACAACATGCGAACAAACGCCATAGTGGTCGAAATTTCACGCTCACCAGAGGAGCTCATTTGCGACTTAAAGATACTTTGGTCGGGCACGTTCAACGGAGTAAAGCTGGCCCGTCTAACGGGCAGCGAACCGCCTAACGCTTGACGCTGCTGAAGCAAGTACTTCATTTCGGGAGAGTCAGGTGATGGCCTGTAGTATTCCACGTTAAACAATTCATCGTCCGACAACGGCAAATCAAAGCGTTTTCTAAATGCGCGCAAACTGTCTTCGTCTAACTTTTTAAGGGAGTGCGTTTCATTTTGAGACTCTCCTGCCTCACCCATGCCATAGCCTTTGACGGTTTGCGCCAAAATGACCGTTGGCTCGTCTTTGTTTTGGCTGGCCTCATAATATGCTGCATACACTTTGTAAGGATCGTGACCGCCTCGGTTGAGCTTCATGATTTCATCGTCGCTCATGTCTTTCACAAGCTCTAACAACTCGGGGTACTTGCCGAAGAAGTGCTCACGTGTGTACGCGCCGCCATTGGCTTTGTAATTTTGCAGTTCGCCATCACACACTTCGTCCATGCGCTTTTGCAATAAGCCGGACTGATCTCGTTCCAACAGCTTATCCCAATGGCGCCCCCAAACGACCTTGATTACATTCCAACGCGCACCACGGAATGCACCTTCGAGCTCCTGCATGATTTTCCCGTTACCTCGCACGGGGCCATCCAATCGCTGTAAATTGCAGTTCACCACAAAGATCAGGTTATTCAACTGCTCGCGACCCGCCAACGCAATCGCCCCTAATGTCTCAGGCTCATCCGTTTCACCGTCACCAATGAAACACCACACCTTGCGGTCGCCGTTGTCCACCAAACCTCGAGACGTTTGGTATTTCATGATGTGCGCTTGGTAAATCGCCTGTATGGGACCCAAACCCATCGATACGGTTGGAAATTGCCAATAATCCGGCATCAACCATGGATGTGGATAAGACGACAAACCCTCCCCATCGGTCTCTTCTCGAAACGAGTCCAGCTGAGCTTCGCTAAAGCGCCCTTCTAAAAATGAGCGCGCATAAATACCCGGCGCACTGTGTCCTTGATAGAAAATGACATCGGCTAATTGAGTCTCAGAGTCACCACGGAAAAAGTGATTGAACCCTATTTCGTATAAGGTGGCACTGGATGAGAACGTCGAAATGTGCCCACCCAAACCTTCATTGCGTTGATTGGCTCGGTGCACCATGGCCAGCGCATTCCAACGGACCAGAGAGCGTAATCGACGTTCAATGAACAAATCACCGGGCAGCATCTTTTCTGACAACGCCGCAATGGTGTTGCGATATGGCGTGGTAATGGCTGGCGGCATTTTAATGTGCGAGTCCGCCGCGTATTCAGCCAGCTTTTGCAACAAATACGCACAACGACCAGCGCCTTGATGTTTTAACACCGACTCCAGTGCATCAAGCCATTCTTGAGTCTCAATGGGGTCTTTGTCGGACAACGGGTCTGGAAATACATGCTCATCAGTGGGCAGAGTGGAATCGGTCATTTAGCTCCTCACGGGTAACGCTCTGTGAATATTTATTTAAAGTATAGTCGATATATATTATATTTATTTATCTGGTAAGACAATGACTTAGTATTCATCTCTTCCTGCGTGTGGTCAGACGCCACACGCCATCAAACAAGCTGCTGTACGCAACCACGCAGGTCAATCGCGTGTCATTCTGTATGCTCTGGCATCAACCAATAAATCGATTGCTGCTGCTTCCAGGCCTGTTGTCGTTCACGTTCAGCACCCTCTTTCTTAACCTGCGGCTGGGCTGTGAACTTCAATGTTCGTGAGGCCTTCAAATTAGCCACATCACGCTTAAAAAAGGCTTTCCAATCAGCGAGACTGATGCCGTCAACTTCACGTGCCAGCGTCTGATTTCGATCAAATGACTGCCCTAATGCAATGCGTGACCACAATTTGATGGTTTGTTCATTTAATGAGGTACTTGGCAATAACAACTTGGTCATGACCGCATCCTTGGTTTGCTTAAATTGCGCTTCGGTAAGCGACGAGTCGATGTACGCTTGAGCGCCCACCAAAAACAATGACACTGCAGAATCCAGCATTTCGGCTGAGGCTCTGTTGGATTGCACTAAAAACGACAAGCCCGGCACATTCAAATTTGCAAAGTAGCTGGCACGCACCAAGTAGCCTAATTGCTGTTCGGTTCTCATTTGGTTGTAAAACAAAGGATCCAATAACTGACCTGCGATCTGAAACATTGCATGATCGGTGTTCGACGTACTTCCAGCTTGTATGTAACGTAAATACGCCGTATCACTGTGACTGGTTCCAATCGACCACATCGGCTGAACGCTGTCCTCGGACGCCATCAGTGGGACTTTCATGACGCCAACGTTTTGAGCGGCCTTTGACGTTGCTGGCAAGACGGCTTGAATGGATGAGCCCATGGCTTGTGCTTGCGACTTTGACACATTGCCATTGATTAAGGCTTTGGCATACGCTTGTTGCCAAAAGCCATCAATGTACGTCACCAAATCATCACGCGTAATACCTTCTAATGCCTTTAACTTTTGATCGTCGCTGTAAAATGGCGTTTGAATCATCGATTGAAACAACGAAAACGTGCGCATAAACGGCTTCACAATTTTCCCGTTCTTTAACGCCAAACGGTATTCATTTTTCAAACTCTCAAAGCGTGCGTTATCAATTTTTTCCAACTTAATCTGTTTCAACACTTCGGACATCAACTTACTTTGTTTGTCACTGAACCCCGATAGATTAAGCGACAACCCACGTTGATGATTTTCGAAATACACTTGCAAGCCAGTCAAATGCGCATCATAAAACTCTTCATTCAGTGCATCGTTTAACAACAAAGGATACAAGGCATTCAGCACAGCATGCGAGGCATCCGCCGACGCCATCTGAGCATAGAAACGCACAAATATATTCGCCTTAGGCTGCTTAAACTCATTGCCCGCCATCTTCCACAATTCAACGTTTTCTGTTTTTAGCAATTGATACGGTACTTTTTTCTCTGCGCCTGTTAACGAATTCTCAGAGCGAGTTTGCAGTGAAAAATCCTCAACCAGGTACTTGTTCTTTTTAGGCATCACGATGCGTTCATTCACACCCGCCTCGTTCCAGCGTTTCACGACAGACGCCTTAACCGCCTGAATCGAATACGGTGCTTTATACCACGCAGTGGTCACCTCTGATGATTCATTCGGCGAGACTACTTGAACCAACATATTGTCTGGATTCAGTGATGCCAAGGCACTCTTCAACAACGTCTCATTAAATTCTTCAAGCATGTACGGCGCAAACATAACGTCTTCTGCGCGGTAGTCCGATAAATGAGACGACAACTCTGCAACCAAATGGATTGGCTTCGGTTCTGACTTAAACTCAAACGATACGCGGCTGATTTTTTTCTGCTCTTCGTATAATGCGTGAGTAATGCCTTCTTGTTTAATGCGATTGACGGTTTGATAAAACAACTCAATCACATCATCCATTTTTTCATACCCTGACTCAGTCAGTGCAATGCCCACTGGAAACAACACGCCATCCTCAAAACCAACGCCACCGCCAGCACTCAAGGATTCTGCCCAACCTCGTCGCTTGAGCTCAGACAACAAGCTCCCCGTCCCTTCATAGCCGATTAAATGCGATAAAAAATAGAGTGCGTTGGCTCGATAGTCTTTTTTATCTCGCGGCACGGGAAACAACAGCGTAAGCACGTGCATGTCGTTGAGTGATTTCACTCTCAGTTTGCTGGGCAACGAACCCGGCAAGAACAAGTCTTTTTGTGATAATGAGGTACTGTCTTCCGACGCATCTGTGTTTGGCGTTGTCGCGGCAATGACTGAAAATCGTTTACTGACCATGGATTCCATTTGCGCCAAGCTTTGATTTGAGTACACCACCAAATTCATTTGATCGGCCACATAGTAACGATCGAAAAACACTTTCATTTCATCTTTTAAACGGCTGTCCTCTCGTTTCGCCAGCGTCAACAAATTGCCTGTACTGAATTTACTAAACGAATGCGCTGGGTTAATAATCGACTTCAAGGCGTCTAAATTCGTCGAGAATCGTCTTTATGCTTCAAATAAAACTCAGAGTGCACCGCATTTTTTTCTCGTTCAAGAAAGGCTTCATCAAACGATGGCGCAATAAAAAACTGCGCGAAGCGATCCAATGCATCGTCAATGTGCGCACCATCAATGTCAAAAAAGTAATTCGTGCTGTCGTACGAGGTGTACGCATTGTGGTTACCCCCATGCGATGCAATGAATGACTGATACTCGCCTGACTTCGGGTATTTTTTGGTTCCCAAAAACAACATGTGTTCCAAGAAATGCGCCAAACCTTGACGCTCAATCGGGTCGTGCGCACTGCCCACACCCACGTTCATGGACGCAGCCGCTTGAGTCGCCTTCTTATTTGAAATCAACAACACTTTTAAGCCATTAGGCAAGGTCATGTGCTGATACAATTTTTCATCGTCGATGGGCTTTTTAATGCCTTGACTGACGTTCATCGCCAAACTGGAACATGAGGCCAATAAAACAATACTCAGCGCACACAAAACGGTCTTCACTGCGGAATAATACGATGTCATTTATTCTTGTTCCTCAAGCTGTCTCGGTCTTGGCCAAGAGTTAATAAGTGCATTTAATAAAGTGGCCAAGGGAATGGCAAAAAACAATCCCCAAAAACCCCACATGCTGCCAAAAATAAGCACCGCAACCAATATGGCAACTGGGTGTAAATTAACGGCTTCTGAAAACAAAATAGGCACTAACACATTGCCGTCCAACACTTGCAGTATCCCATAGCCTACGAACACATACAGCAGACTCATGGACAAACCAAATTGAAAAAAGGCAATGGTGACAACCCCTATACCCACTGCACCCGCTCCAAAATACGGCACCAACACAGACAGCCCGGTTAGCACGGACAACAACACCGCGTACCGAACATCCAATAACGTGAGTAGAATAAAACACGCGATGCCAACGATAAATATCTCAAGCGCTTTTCCGCGAATGTAATTGGCAATTTGCCCGTTAACCTCAGAGCTTAACTCGTTCATAAACGGCCGCTCTTTGGGCAAAAAACCCGTTAACCAGCCAATGATTTGATCTTTATCTTTCAGAAAGAAAAACACCAGAACAGGAATCAAGCACGAGTAAATTAAAATGGTGAATGCATTCGACAATCCTGTAAAAGAAAACGAAAGAACACGTTTCGCCAATGCCGTGAGTTTGCTTTTAATGCCTTCATTCAATTCTTCAATCTGTACCGCACTGATCCACTCTGGGTACTGCTGAGCATACAGCGTCAGCGTTGAATCCATTTTGGCCAGCATATTGGGCAACTCGCGCACAAACAGTTTTAATTGATGCCAGACCAAGGGCAATAAAATCATGGCGATTGCTAACAACACCAAAATAAAGACCAACTCGACCACACTGATCGCAAGTAATTTAGGCACGCCAAACGTGGTCAACCGTTGCACCATACCTTGCAGGATGTACGCCAGTGCAATGGCAATAAATATCGGGATCAACGCCCCACCCATGAACACAACGCTCAAGGCAAATACCAACAACAACACACCCAACACCAGCACTTCTTCGCTGGCAAAATAACGCGTCGCCCATTTCTTTAAAAATATCTAACATAATCCCTACTTTTTAGGCTAAGTAAACTCTCTCAGACCCCCATGATACCCTTCATCACAGAGATGTCAGACGTGTTTCCTTGCATGGCTGATTCAACAATAACGGATTGAACTTTTATTGATTAGCCTTATCATAAACCAGTCACGCCACTAAACAAGAGACAACGGTTAAATATGTTTAACAACGCTCGCTCTTTTTTGAGCCACTTAGATCACGTCAAGCGCGCAATACGGCTTATCGTCACGTATCCCCCACTCATATGCGCTGCATTATTGGCTACATCAACGCACGTAAACGCATTGCAAGCAGACACTAGCAACACCACATTGTCCATATCCGACCACCAAGAGCGTGTACTGGGGCAACATTGGCTCAGGTCCTTTAGATCACGCATCAAAACCCATCAAGACCCCATTGTGGTGGATTACCTTGATGGCTTGATACAGACACTGCTAATACATAACCCCCACAACTTCAGTGGACTGACTTTTGTGGTCGTCGACAACCCTGAAATCAATGCGTTTGCCGTCCCAGGCGGCATTATGGGCATTAACTTAGGCGTGTTCCTCTCGGCTCAATCAGAAGGCGAACTGGCCTCCATCATTGCGCATGAATTGGCGCACTTAAGCGAACGTCACTACTCACGTATGCTCACTCAGTCCAAGCAACAAAAGCTGCCAGTGTACGCAGGCTTACTGCTGGGCATGACCCTAGCCGCAGCAGGCAGCGCGGAAGGCGCTCAAGCCGTCATTGCGTCCACTCAAGCCGCGGCCATTCATTCCAAACTGCGCTTTAGTCGCACCTTTGAACAAGAAGCCGATAGCGCAGGCTTGAGCAATCTAATCGCCAGTGGATACCAAAAAGAAGACATGCTGGGCATGTTTGATGCCCTCAATACGCAGGCAGGTCATCACAGCATGAACAACAAGCCCTTAGAGTATTTACTCACGCACCCACTGCCAGACTCGCGCATCAATCGTTTAAACAACTGAACATCGGTTCACTCAACTCGCGTGCACAGCGCCCGTCAAACAAACGCAACAGCGCATCATTCGAATTACTCAAAACACTCGCGGAATTGCATTATCAGCGTCAAACTCACGTCAATTCACGCAGCTATCAACAGCGATTGCGTGCGCTCAAATCAAACACGTCCCCAAGCAAATACCAAGCCGCGCAATTTGGACTGGCCGCATCCTTAGCCGATGAAGGCGACACCACTCAGGCCTTAAACTTACTCGCCTCGTTAATCACAGCACACGCACATGAGCCGATATACCACGCGTACTACCTACGCACCTTAATTCGGGCAAAGCAGTACACCCGTGCATTAACGCACATCGCTCGTTATCCAACGCTTCAAACACAGTATGCAATCAAGGTGCTGACCATTGACGCATTAAATGGCAACAAACAGCATTCGGAAGCGCAACAACGCTTATTCAAATTACTTGAACACCACCGTAATCGACCGCTCGTATGGTACAAACTGGCCGAAACCAGCGGCAAAATGAACGATCGAATTCAACTGCATGAAAGCCGCGCAGAGTACTACCTATTGATGGGACGTTTAGATGCCGCACAACAACAACTGACCTACGCCCTCAAATTAAAGGAATTGGCTCACAGCCGAGGACGTAAACACGCCATACAAAGTAGACTGACGACCATACAAGAAATCGTCAAGGAACGAGAAAAACTGGGATTTAACTAGACATAAGACAACGACCATCACACAATAACCTGAGCGCAGGACGCGCTCAGCTATGATTTGTCTAGATTATGACGTGAGAATCTAGCCTTAGAGTTACGAGCTTTGCTGTGCTTTAAAATCAAGCATGCGCTGCAGTGGAAGCATCGCCTTTGTCGCCAAGTCCGCATCCACAAGCACTTCGTTGTCAGCGCTTTCAGACTCCAACACCTGCTTGAGGTTTTCCAAAGAATTCATGGCCATCCATGGACAATTACCACAACTTTTACAGCTTGAGCCTGCCCCCACCCGTTGGCGCCAAAATAAACTCTTTGTCGGGTGAGCCTTGCTGCATTTTATAAAAAATACCGCGTTCAGTGGCCACGATGAATTGGGGATTATCCAGTTCTGTCGTCGCGGCAATCAACTGAGACGTTGAGCCCACGACATCCGCCATATCAACCACAGACTCCGGAGATTCTGGATGCACCAACACCGCAGCGTCTGGATAGACTTTTTTCAAATCCAGCAAGGCGCGCATATTAAATTCATCGTGCACAATGCATTCCGAATCCCACGCGATCAAATCCGCGCCCGTTTCTTTTTGCACATAGCGACCCAGATGACGATCTGGCGCCCAAATTATTTTCTCACCCTGCTGATCTAAATGGTCCACGACGTTTAACGCAATGCTGGATGTCACCACCCAATCTGCGCGAGCTTTAACGGCGGTCGATGTGTTTGCATATACGACAACGGTTCGATCGGGATGCTTATCACAAAACGCCGAAAACTCGTCAATGGGACACCCCAAATCCAATGAGCACGTGGCCTCTAAGGTCGGCATGAACACACGCTTTTCGGGGGTGAGGATTTTAGCCGTTTCGCCCATAAACTTAACCCCTGCAACAATCAACATGTCGGCTGGGTGGTGCTTACCAAAACGTGCCATTTCCAGAGAATCAGAGACACAACCGCCCGTTTCTTCTGCCAACGATTGCAATTCAGGGTCGGTGTAATAATGCGTCACTAAGACCGCATTCTTTTTGATCAGTAAGGCTTTAATGTCTTCTTTTAATGTGTCGATCTGATCTTGATCAAGCGTTCGTGGCTTCCACAACGCATCCAAATGCTGTTTGACGATGAGGCGAGCCTGTTCAGACCCTTCTGTTTTTAGCTGTTGCATAGTTGCCATAATAAGACGTTCTCTGCTATGGGTTAATGAATTCAATGGCGCTTATTCTAACATGCTCTAACCACAGATTTAAGATCTAATGCGCTCAGCCTATTTGCTCACCGCCCAAACAGTAATTGGCTACTTTTTCTTTTAAGTCCATCACGCTCACCGGTTTTGCCAAATAATCGTCCATGCCCGCAATCAAACAACGTTCACGCTCATTGGTCAACGCATTGGCTGTGAGCGCTACGATGGTCACACGCGACATGCCTTTTTCTTTTTCCCAGGTTCGAATATTACGCGTTGCATCATAACCATCACACACCGGCATGTGACAATCCATAAACACAATGTCATAGCGTTTTTGTGTGACTTCTTCAAAGGCTTGATCGCCATTATTGGCAACGGTGATGTTTTCGCAGCCAAATGATTTGAGCATTTTTAAGGCCACCATGATGTTGACCTCATTGTCTTCTACCAACAAAATTTCGCAATCAATGGCTTCTTTTTTCAACGTCTGCTGTCGATCCACAGAAAGCAATGCGTCACTCCGATTCAGATTCGTAGCCGACAACACCTCTAAATTATCGTGCAATGACAGCTTGAGCAATAAATAAAATGTGGTGCCTGATCGTAAATTGTTTTCCGCATACACGACGCCCCCCATGAGTTCTGCCAACTGTCGACAGATATTGAGCCCCAGACCTGTACCGCCAAACTCTCGCGTCGTGGAGGTGTCCGCTTGTGTGAATTTATCAAACACACCTTCTAGCTTATCTTCTGGCACACCAATTCCCGTATCAATGACGGCAAACTTTAAGGCCACCTCATGACCCATCGTTTTACCGGTGACTTTCACATTGACGCCGCCCTTTGCCGTAAACTTGATCGCATTCGCCACGTAATTGATCAGGATTTGACGAATCCGTCCTGAGTCACCCACATACGAAAGGGGCAAGTTCTCCGCGATGTTCATACTCAGTTCAATGCCTTTTTCTTGTGCATTAAAACGCAACAGATCTTCAATTTCAGACAGAAGTTCATCCAACTTAAACGGATGTAAATCCATCGTTAACATCCCAGCTTCTACTTTTGAAAAGTCCAACACGTCATTAATGATGGTCATCAAACTGGATGCCGACAGATACAAGGTATCTAATAGCTCTTTTTGCTCATCTGTTAAAGGACTGTCTTGAAGCAGTTCTGCCATGCCAATGACACCGTTCATCGGCGTGCGAATTTCATGGCTCATCGACGCCATAAAATCCGCTTTCATCAAACTCGCTTTTTCGGCCACTTCTTTTGCCTGCAAGAGCTCTTTGGTCCGTCCAGCAACCCGCTGTTCTAAGTTACTTTGTGTTTGCTCTAACGCGGCATCACGCGCTTGAACTTGCAACAACATTTCATTAAACGCTTTGGTTAAGTCACCCACTTCATCGTCTGAACGGCTTTCCACTCGAATGGTGTAATCCTTATGCCGTATGACGCGTTCAATCGTTTTACTCAAATCAACAATCGGACGTGTAATACTGCGTTTAATTTTCACCGAAAACAAAATACTGATGACGATGCCCACAACCGCGGCAAGAAAGTAATACATCAACTCTTTTAATAAGCGAGCATACGACGCGGACAAATCGTATTGAAGGTAAAGTACGCCCAACAAGGTGTTTCTGGCTTTGTGTTCTATTTTTTTAGACAACATCACCTTGGTGGAGACAAACGCCCGCAGCCCTTCTGCTTTGGCCTCCTCACGGGCAACAGCCAATCGCGTCGCCTGATTCTCACCCTCGAGATACGACGTGAGAACCTCCCCTTGGCCGTTTGCCAACACCGCCAAGTGCAGGCCATCAACGTTATCCAAACTCTCTAAGCGCGCTGTTACGAATGCAATGTGCTGCTTCTTGGTCGCCGCTGACAGCTGTTTGTATCGATTCAAACGTGCTTCTTGCACGCTTGAATCGATCACCTCTGCATAGTATTGCAACACACTGGCCGCACGTGCCTGCTCACGTTTCATGGATGAATAGATCGACCATGCAGTGATCGTAAACAATGCAATAATAATAGAAAATATAATCAGATCATTGAGCTTTCGACCTATCGGATGATCATTCATCGCTGCGCCTGTTTCCATTCAAGAGACAATAGACGGGTGACGGCCACCCTAAAAATTTATTAAATTCAGTATAGTGCAATATTTATAAATAATGAAAGTGACCATTGCATGGCACCCCATACATGCCTTGAGCGCCAGTACGCACTGGCTATTACACAATATTCTGGTATAATGATGCGATCTTATTTGCGTATTTACAGTGCGTCTATTTATCAGTTCAGGGCTTTGATACTGGGCGATACAGCAATCAACGCTGCGTACAACTGAAGCGTACAAAACGCAATAACATCACGATTCGACCTTAATTAACACACTACATATTTAGCTAGGAGTACTTCATGGAACGTGAATCTATGGAATTTGACGTATTGATTGTTGGCGCAGGCCCATCGGGGCTAGCCGCCGCTTGCCGCATTCGCCAATTGAGCGCTGAAACAGGCAAAGACATCAGCGTATGCGTTGTTGAAAAAGGCTCTGAAGTCGGCGCACACATTTTAGCCGGGACCATCATGGAGCCCCGTGCAATGAATGAATTGTTTCCCGACTGGAAAGAAAAAGGCGCGCCACTCAACACCCCCGTCACCGACGACGAAATCTACTACTTAACCAGTGCCACCAAAGGGATTAAAGTTCCGTCGTTTGCCATGCCAAAAACCATGCACAACCACGGCAATTACATCGTGAGCTTAGGCAATGTGTGTCGTTGGTTAGCAGAGCAAGCTGAAGAACTCGGCGCAGAAATCTACCCTGGTTTCCCAGCCGCTGAAGTCATCTACAACGACGACGGCAGTGTGGGCGGCATCATCACTCAGGACATGGGCGTTGCAGAAGACGGCTCTGAAAAAGACACTTACATGCTGGGCATGGAATTACGCGCCAAATACACCCTCTTCTCAGAAGGGTGTCGCGGCCACCTCGGCAAGCAATTGGTTAAGAAATTCAAGCTTGATGACGGCAAAGACCCTCAACATTACGGCCTTGGCATCAAAGAGCTGTGGCAGATAGACCCAAGCAAGCACAAAGAAGGCTTGGCGATGCACACCACAGGCTGGCCTTTGACCGAGTCAAACACATCGGGTGGTTCGTTCTTATACCACGCCGAAGACAACCAAGTCGTATTGGGCGTGATCACAGATTTAGCGTATTCAAACCCGCATGTCAGCCCGTTTGAAGAGATGCAACGCTGGAAAACACATCCAACAGTACGTCAATACCTCGAAGGCGCCACACGTGTCTCCTATGGTGCACGAGCCGTGGTTAAAGGCGGCCTGCAATCATTGCCTAAAATGAGCATGCCAGGCGCACTCTTAATCGGAGATAACGCCGGCACACTTAACATGGCGAAAATCAAAGGCAGCCATACGGCGATGAAATCCGGCATGATCGCAGCCGAAGTCGTTGCAAAAGCGCTTGGTCAAGAGAAAGCGCACGATGACTTAACAGGCTACAAAGACGCCTTTGAAAGCTCATGGTTATTTGAAGAATTGTATGAGCAACGTAACTTTGCACCGGCTCAGCACAAGTTTGGCAACCTCATTGGCAGCGCCTACAGCGTGCTTGATTTGTTCTTAAAAGGAAAGCTGCCATGGACTCTAAGTGATCCAAAACCAGATCACGCCACACTGAAACCAGCTGCAGACTGCAAGAAAATTGACTACCCGAAACCAGACGGCGTACTCACATTTGATCGCTTATCGTCAGTGTTCTTATCCAACACAAACCATGCCGAAGATCAGCCATGTCATTTGAAACTGACCGATGACAGCCTGCCGTTATCGAAGAACCTTCCGTTATTTGATGAACCCGCTCAACGCTACTGCCCTGCAGGCGTTTATGAGATCATCAATGACGAACAAGGCCAGCGTTTCCAAATCAACAGCCAGAACTGTGTTCACTGTAAAACATGTGATATTAAAGACCCGCAACAAAACATCACGTGGGTGACACCCGAAGGCGGCGGTGGCCCCACGTATCCAAACATGTAATGTGATTCATACTAAAAAACGGCCTATTGGCCGTTTTTTTATGCCCATCGTGTGGCTCATATCACCATCAACCAATCATCACGAACGCCCTTCTCGCTCATCTCTGCACAGCATCATCACTGGCAACACCTAGCCACCAAAAGCATGCTTCGAATCTGAAAATTCACTTACCTTTTAAAGCAAGTATGGTGTACAATTTCGCCCATCGGGACGTAGCGCAGTTTGGTAGCGCACCACACTGGGGGTGTGGGGGTCGTAGGTTCAAATCCTATCGTCCCGACCATTAATAGAAGTCGCTTTCAAGCGTACTTTCTCCTAACGATTTTTCCTAACCGCTCATCACGGGCTAACCATCCTCTGTTATTTGCATCCTTTCAATCAACTGAAATGAGACAAATGCACGACTGCGTTACACGACATTTAGCCTACAATCTTGCCTTATGGCCCTGAGCATGGATCCTTTAATACACTCTCAACTCATTAAGCGTCTCCCTCCAATTCAGCACCACGACATGCATATGCCATCACTGACACAGCTGCATGAACACTTACGGTTGCGCATAAAAAAACCAGACACGAGGTCTGGTTTTTAGAGTTGGTATCGACCGAATTGCTTCGGTCGTGTGTGATGGATCAGATCATTCAGCGGCTGCCGCTTGACGCACACCGAAGTTGATTCGACTCATCAGTCCCGGTGTGATGCGTTGCACCATCGGGTTCTCGGTCGTCACTTCATAGTCTTTCGACAAGCTGCGCACATCCAACTTAATGTAGAAGTTGCGCCCGTTATCACGCTGCCCTGCACTCACCGCAGGCACATGGTAACGACCTGCGCTGTCGGTGGTGATGATCTGCCCTTTCAAGGTCACTAATCGTGCCCCTGGGATGCCCATCTCACCATCGTCTTGCACGCCATTGGCATTCGCATCGTCAAACACTTTACCAATCACCGTCAACTTGTCTAAGATCGGATCTTCACCCACCTTAACCGTCGCCGTTCCTTCGTTGGTCGTACCCACGAGGTAACCTCCGATGATCACCGATGCCGATCCGCCTGCGCGTGCTTTGTTGACGTACTCACCACTGGCCGCCGCATTCACCTGCGCCAAGTAGGACACCGTCAGCTTGCCACCCGCTGGCACCACCGGAAGACCGCTGATGCTCAAGGTCTTGCCGGCATCCACGACCGTTGCATCCGTTTCAGTACCATTTACCGTTACCTTGGCTGAGTCTGTTACGTAATTCAATCCTTTATGTGGGAAGAAGTCCGCAATCTCCATCAGGCCATTCGCCTCTTCATCGGTGTCTTCCAACACCAAGGTGTAGCGAACAAAGTCACCCACTGCAGCCTCAGACTTGTTCACTCGCTTGTCTAAGGTCACACCACCGGCTGAGGTACGAATCGCAGGACCGATTGGATCCAACAACTTCATCTGCTCCGCGGCTTCATGATCGCCTGCGGTCACAAAATCACCTTCTGCTGAATCGTCTTGAACCTCAACGGTCACGACCATGACCTTGCCTTCTTGGTCCGCAACGCCTAGTCCAGAATCATCGGCCATCAACGTCACACCCACTACGTTCGCAGCCGGCTTGTACTCTCCGTTGACCGTCAACTTCACAATCTCATAAGCGGACAGAGGAACGTCAGGGTTCAAGCCTGTGAACACCAAGTTCACCGTCGATTTCTCACCATTTGCCACGGTCTTGTTTACACACTCCAACTGGAATTCAACCAAACCATGCGGGAAGTCATATGTCGTGCTATCAGGCGAACTGTACGTCACACCTACGTTGCCCTGACCACCTGCAATGCCCGATTCCCCTTCTTGGATCAACTTCATAGAGGTGAACTTAGGCGTACCACATGCTGAGCCACTCGCAGGCGCTTGCACTAAGAGTGGAGACGCTGCATCTGAGCCTTTTGCATCTGCATTTGGCTTATCCATTAAGACCGCCATGTTCGGCATGACCGCTGCTTGATCTAAGCCCAGTGCCGCGGCCTCTTCTGCCGTTAACACCTTCTCAAGCTCTTCAACCGCTGCTTTTTCATCTTCAGCAGAGACGCCGTCGTTGTCATCCAACTCAATGGGTTGCGACGACGCAGACTGACCTGATGGATCTGTGACCATGATGTTCACAGGCCCTTCCGTGCCAGCTGGCAACGTACACGTCACCACATCCGACGCACTGGTTACAGGATCTGGGCTACACGTCGCACCCGCAATTACATTCCCGTCTTTATCCGTCACCGAGTAACGGTTACCTGGTACAGGTGTTGGCTTCACGGCAATCTCAGTCTCGCCTTGGTCATTAAGACTTGGCTCTTCTGTTTCTGGCGCAGCAGGACCTGTTGGCAACGGTGCCGCTGTCTTAGCAGACGTTTGACCGCTTGGATCGGTTTGCGTCACACTCACATCATTCACGTCCGTGCCGACTGGCAAGGTACAGGTAAACGCGCCGTCTGCACCAATTGGATCTGGCGTGCAGACCGCATCCGTGATTGGATTACCATCTTCATCCACAACCGATGGTTTATTGCCTGGAATACCTGTCGCAGCGACTGCAATGGTACCGTCTGGATTCACCGTACTGCCACTCACCGCTGGTGCCGCAGGACCTGCTGGCAACGGTGCAGCTGTACCACCTGACGTTTGACCGCTTGGATCGGTTTGCGCAAGATTCACATCGTTCACATCCGTGCCCGTTGGCAAGGTACAGGTGAATTTACCGTCACTGCCAATTGGATTTGGTGTGCACACAGCACCCGTGATTGGATCGCCATTATCATCAATGACAACTGGCGTATTGCCCGGAACACCGCCGCTGCCCGCAACCACAATCGATCCATCTGGATTGACCGTCGTGCCATCCACCGCTGGTGCCGTGGGTGCCGCAGGCAATGGTGCAGCTGTACCACCTGACGTCTGACCGCTTGGATCGGTTTGCGCTAGGCTCACATCGTTCACGTCCGTGCCCGTTGGCAAGGTACAGCTAAACGTTCCGTCTGCACCAATCGGATCTGGTGTACACACAGCACCTGCAATTGGATTGCCATTTTCATCAACGGCAACTGGCGTATTGCCTGGAACACCGCTGCTGCCCGCAACCACAATCGATCCATCTGGATTCATCGTCGTGCCATCCACCGCTGGTGCCGTTGGCGCTGCAGGCAATGGTGCTCCTGCCCCTTCTGACGTTTGACCACTTGTATCAGTTTGCGTCAGATTCACATCGCTCACGTCCGTGCCCGTTGGCAAGGTACAGGTAAACGCGCCGTCTGCACCGATTGGATCTGGGGTACACGTTGCACCCGCTATTGGATCGCCATTCTCATCCACAACCGCAGGTTTATTGCCTGGGATACCTGTCGCAGCCACCGCGATGCTGCCATCTGGATTCACTGTACTGCCACTCACTGCTGGCGCTGTTGGCGCTGCAGGTAATGGCGCTTCAGTACCGCCTGACGTTTGACCGCTGTTATCGGTTTGCGTTAGGTTCACATCGTTCATGTCCGTGCCCGTTGGCAAGGTACAGGTAAACGCTCCGTCTGCACCGATTGGATCTGGTGCACACACAGCACCCGTGATTGGATCGCCGTTGTCATCGACAACCGCTGGTTTATTACCTGGGATACCTGTCGCAGCGACTGCAATGCTGCCATCTGGATTCACCATGCTACCACTCACTGCTGGCGCAGTCGGCACTGCTGGCAATGGCGCTTCAGCACCCCCTGAGGTTTGACCACTTGTATCGGTTTGCGTCAGATTCACATCGTTCATGTCCGTGCCAGCAGGCAAGGTACAGGTAAACTTACCGTCTGCACCGATTGGATCTGGGGCACACACAGCGCCCGTGATTGGATTACCGCTGTCATCAATAGCCGCAGGCTTGTTGCCTGGTAGACCTGTCGCAGCCACCGCAATACTGCCATCTGGATTCACCGTGCTGCCACTCACCGTGGGTGCTGTTGGCGCCGCAGGTAATGGTGCCGCAGCCGTGCCCGACGTTTGACCGTTTGTATCGGTTTGCGCCAAGTTGACATCGTTCATGTCCGTACCCGTTGGCAAGGTACAGGTAAACGCGCCGTCTGCACCGATTGGATCTGGTGCACACACAGCGCCCGTGATTGGATCACCATTATCGTCCACAACCGACGGTTTATTACCAGGGACACCTGTCGCAGCGACTGCAATGCTGCCATCTGGATTCACCGTACTGCCACTTACCGCTGGCGCTGTTGGCGCTGCAGGTAATGGCGCTTCCGTACCACCTGACGTTTGACCGCTGTTATCGGTTTGCGTTAGGTTCACATCGTTCATGTCCGTGCCTGTTGGCAAGGTACAGGTAAACGCTCCGTCTGCACCGATTGGATCTGGTGCACACACAGCACCCGTGATTGGATTACCACTGTCATCGACAACCACAGGTTTATTACCAGGGACACCTGTCGCAGCGACTGCAATGCTGCCATCTGGATTCACCGTGCTGCCACTTACCGCTGGCGCTGTTGGCGCTGCAGGTAATGGCGCTTCCATACCGCCTGACGTTTGACCGCTGTTATCCGCTTGTGTCAGGTTCACATCGTTTATGTCCGTGCCCGTTGGCAAAGTACAGGTAAACGCTCCGTCTGCACCGATTGGATCTGGTGCACACACAGCACCCGTGATTGGATCACCATTATCGTCCACAACCGACGGTTTATTACCAGGGACACCTGTCGCAGCGACTGCAATGCTGCCATCTGTGTTCACCGTGCTGCCACTCACCGCTGGCGCTGTTGGCGCTGCAGGTAATGGCGCTTCCGTACCACCTGACGTTTGACCGTTGTTATCGGTTTGCGTTAGGTTCACATCGTTCATGTCCGTACCCGTTGGCAAGGTACAGGTAAACGCGCCGTCTGCACCGATTGGATCTGGGGCACACACAGCGCCCGTAATTGGATTACCGCTGTCATCAATAGCCACAGGTTTGTTACCAGGAACACCTGTCGCGGCCACGGCAATGCTGCCATCTGTGTTCACCGTTGAACCACTGACGGTCGGTGCAGCAGGGCCCGCTGGTGCAACCGGTGTTGTTGTCGGTGACGGTCCATTGGCATTCGTTTGCCCTACTTGCGTAGCCGTAGGATCCGTACCTGGCGGTAATGTACAAGTAAACTCCCCACTCGCTGGAATTGGGCTCGGCGCACAATCAGCACCTGGAATTGGATTACCACTTGCATCCGTTATAGTCGGCGTGTTGCCGGGTGTTCCAGTGGCATCAATGGAAATCACGCCCGTTGATGGATCAACCGTTGGCTGTGTGATCACCGGCGCTGCTGGAACGTCATCATCTGTAATCGTGACCGTCGCTGAGTCTGTCGAGACGTTGAAACTCACACCTGGCGACACCACTGAGGCCGTCGTAATCGTTACAATCACCGTTTCATTAGCTTCAGAGATTGAGTCTGCTGTCACTGTCACTGGTAACGTGACACTCGTTTGACCTGCTGGGATGGTGACCGACGTCGGCATTGCGCTCATATCAGTGCCGTCTGTTGCCGTTCCTGACAGCGTCAACGGGATGACTAATTCGTTCAGTAAGGCTTTATCAAGCGTAAAGGTAAACTCACCATTGGTTACGTCTTCCGCAGCTTGCGTTGTGGCAGCAATGCTTAAATCGACGTCTGATGGATTCACCACTACTGTTGCAACCGCTGTTTTACAGTTGTCTGCATCCGTTGCATCACAAATTTGATAGGTGTAATCATAAGTACCGTCGGTCGTGCCAGCAGCCACTTGCAGTGACCCATCAGTCCCCATCGTGATGCTGCCATTTGACGGTTCAGACTCTGAGGCTAAGCCCAGAGCAGTTGTGCCGTCTTGAGCTGTTGTGGTGTACAGGGTGACATCACGTACATCCGTTCCAATTATTGGTCCAGTGATCGTGTCGCCTACGTAAGCCAGCGTGTCATTGGCAACGACATTAGCTGTAGTCCCACCGGTCAATGAATCAATCGGAGTAGCCGTGTAATCATCGTCTTCTGCTGTGAGCACAAACGGTGGACACGAAAATTGTGATAACGTCATAAAACCCGTTGAAGATACATCAAACAACTTAATCTCGGTCACAGGTTCCGCAAAGGTAAATGTAATTAGCCGAGATCCGCCATTTGCCCAAATGGTGTTTAGATTCGCACCAGAGAACACAGTGCCTGACGTAAACGCTGTGTATTGAGGGTAAATCGTATCACCTGAGGCATTCTTAGCGGTAATCGTAGCGTTCTCAGTACCTGAAAAATCATTTAACCTGAAGTGATAGCCACTCCCTGGATTCGAATCGAATGCAATGGTTAGATTCTGCTCTGCTGTAATCTTTGATGATATTCTACCTTTAAAACCACCGTCAGCTGTTGAGCTAAAACTAGGCCATCTGGGGTATAAATCGGCTCCAAGGTTCGATCCTTGATTGGCGGTCCAAACAGATGTTACCGAACCATCATCGCTTGACGAATTAGCCGACACCGTTCCCTGAGGAGGGGTGCCACCGGTCCATCCGCCCAGCGTTGTTGAGGGATTACACAGGGGTGCATCCACCAACGGAACTGTTGTAACAGGTTCTAGCCATGTCACTGATTGCGTGTCAATGGTTACAACATCATTCAGCGCACCTTTCACTACGGTGACGTCACCGTCTGCACCGCTTGCATTGGTTAATACGCTCGAACACTCACCCGCACCGCCAGCAACAACACAATCGGCCGTGCTCAGCGCACCATTACCTGAATCAATGGTAAAGAAACCCGCAATGGTGGTTCCATCAGGATAAGGAGCATCAGTGCTGTCTTTTAATGTCGCCGTAACGGTCACGTCATCCCCTATCAACCTTTCCTCATGAGACGCGATCATACTGATGTTGTCCGTTTCTTGCGTAATGATGATGCTGCTGGTCACCACCTCTGAGCTCACGTCCGTTTCATTGCTGTCTGAATAAATATTTCTGTAGGTGTAGGTCAGCGTCTTACCCATTTCTGAGATATGAGGAACATACGTCACCTGCCCAGTTGAGCCACTTGCGTCTGAGGCGATGTCAGCGGTCGTCAGACTCGTGTTTGCTGTTACTGGAGTAATGTCTCGTGTTTCGGTAGTTTGCACACCTACTAGCGGCTGAAATGCATCATTGGCATGTAAATTAGTTAACACTTGTGGTGTGTTGTCGATGCGTACTGAGAAAGTATCTGTGTCTGGGTTGGCAGAGCTGGCAGCGCATGATTTAGCCGCCGCACCGGGTGGTGCCGCAATTCCCCATTTACACAACAAATACCCGTTGACCACTTCTACATCATCGTCGGTGAGGTTTTCAAACAGCATCATTTCATACAAATCTCCTTGCATAAAATTTCCAAACCCTCTATTCCCAAATAAACGATAAAACCCAGTTTTACGTACACTTGTAAAGTCTGAATCAAGCGCTGCATCAAATTTCAATTCACCGTCTACAAACACTTGTGTATTTTGAGTCGATGGATTCATACTCATCGTGATCAAATGACGTTCCCCGTTAATTAATTCAGACGTTGGGAACAAAGATACTTCGTAGTGACCCGTGGCGCCTCGTGCAACTAACTTGATATCTCCATTGACCGGCGACAATTGGAATGATCCTGGGTCAAGAGTGAAGGCTGCTTGTACTGCTGTTCCAGACACTCCTACAGACAATATTGTGTCATAATTAGAACTGCTCTTAGGTTCAACCAGGTAAAATAAATTCAACGTTGAGCTTGATGGTAAGTTCACGCCTGTATCTACAAACATCGACTGGTTGTTTGCGCCACTAAATTCGAGATAATTCAAACCGCTGCTTGCGTCGTTCCGCAACCTGGGTTGTGTTTGAAAAGCAGTAAATTCTTTATCAAACGACAGCGATCCATCCAATGGATTCACAACTTTTCCGACAGTGTCGCCCACGCTGGCTGAGCCGCCTGCCACGGTGAACAGCAAGCTGCTTTCCGTTGGATTCGCCCAAGCCGCCTGTTTATTAGCGGTCGATACGCCTTCGTGCACCAAGTCTTGAATACCTAAGTTTTGATCAAAGCCATCCGAAGGATGCGACTGTACCGTGCTGATAGGCAACATCAATCCTGACATCACCACCCCGACCGACGCCCAACGCGTCAACCGTGAGCGCACGCGCGACAACGCACTCGGACGCGCATTCTGCGTCATATTCTCTCGACTCGTTGATGCTGGATTCATTGCTACGTCCATATCCTGTGTCATGCTCAATGCCCCTAATGTTTCTTGTGTGTCGTTCATGTCGCGTGCGTCTCTCATACGATCTGTTTGAGTGGCGATGCGATGGTGTTTTAAGTTTATTTTTTTCATCTCACGCCCCTCTTAATATTTGCCAACTAAGTTAACGAACCAGCCTTCACGGTCTTTGCTGTCATCCGACAAGTCATCACTGAAGCGTGTGAAGTTGTACCCCACCGCGCCACGTAAATGGTTGTTGAACCCATAACCCACTTCCGCAACACCACCTTGCATGACTTTGTTTGCAACGTCTTCCGTCAAGTTATTATCCACCGTGCGACGTCTAAACTCCGCCATCGCATCCAAGCCTTTCATCATCTTCACACGCACACGCAGCGCGCCCAATGTTTGATCGCCTTGCAACTCTGTATCATCTGCGACCGATATCTCCGACAGATCTTTTTTAACCGCCAACTTACCACTCAATTCAACCCGTGGCGTCACTTCGTACACCCAATCCACCGAGCCAATGTGCGACTTCGTGTCCGCATCCACTTCTTGTGAATCTGGGCTGTTGTTTTCTAAATAACGGTACATCGACAACAGGTTCAACTTGTCATTCGATTTCGGACGATACGCAACACCCACTTGACCGTCGATGTAATGCGCCACTTCGTCCGCACTTAAGTTCTTCGTACGTGCAATCTCAAAGCGACCCAAGTACGTCAACTCATCGTTCTTAACATGACGAGCACGCGAGCTGAACAACACCTGCGTTAAGTCGGTTTTCTTCGTATCCGCTTCTTTGTCCTTACGCATTTCAAAGCGTGAACTCACTTGCGTGTTGCCTTCTTTGTAATGCACGCTCATGCTGCTTGCCGTACGATCAAGTTGTTTCGTCGTCCCATTGACCGTGCTCTCAACATCGCCCAACTCATAGCTGCCGCCAACACTCCAACCACTGTTCACTTTGTATAAAAAGCCCCACACTTTGTCTTGGCTCGCTTCGTCTCCGCGACTGCCCAACGCATTGCGCACCTTGTCAAATTGATACTCTTGATACACCTTCAATTTATTCGTCACTTGCGACTTATTACCCACCGTCACTTTCTGACCGCGTTCGCCTGTGTGAGACCCCATGCGGCTGTCTTCAAAATCAACGTGCGCATACACATCGTGTCCCACAGCTGGGGATACATTCACACCCACTCGCACACGTTCACCCAAATCACCATCACTCACTTCCGCGTTATACTTAACGTATTGGTTCGCTTGGCTTTCGATTCCTGCGGTGTATTGTCGGCTGTCTTCATCTGCACCCGACACCGTCGAGGTGGCCGCTGTGCTCTCATCACTCATTTGCTGCTGCACTTTGGCATACACTCGCGTCTTATCCGACAACTTATATTGCGCCTGCAATCCAAGGTAGCTCTTCTTCGTCTCAACGCCTGTCGCAAACGTATCGCCGCGATCCGTACGGAACTCCGCACCAACCGTTGCCTTATCTGTGACCTTCGTGTTCAACTCAAACTGCGTGGTGTCGTTTCGACTCGCTTGACTTTTTTCGGTACGCACATGACGTGTGCGCACGCTCACTCGATCCGTTAATTCCAACTGCGCATCCACACCCACTTGCTCTAGCGCTTGATTCGATTCATTTGAATGATCCGTCTCGTACCCTTCTGTCTGCTCTCTAAACCACGCCGACGCGCTTCCTTTCATCGCCGACACGTCTTGCAAATCAACTCGTGCACTGATGTGTTTCGCACTGCCTTCTTTCGGCGCGCTGATGTCACGCTTATGCGTTGTGTAACCAAAACCACCGTCACCCGACTCGTTCACATCGATTAATTGTCCGTTCTCGCTCTTCGCATACTCTGTGCGTAAGTAGGTGCCGTCGCTGTACTTCAAGGTCATGTCCACGGCGCGTTTACCGTAGTCCGTGTCGCCATTCTCTTCATGAATCTGAGTCGCACCGATGCCCACATGATCCGACAACCAGGCTTTCGCACGCACACCCAAGTTCTGGCTTTTCGTATTCGCACTGTCGCTCGCTGAGTATTCGTACTCAACCACAACTTTAATGTCGTCCGATCGAGTATCCGTGCTGATAATCGATGAATGACAGTTCGCAAAACTGCTCAAAGGTTTCGACAACAACAACCGACCTTGCGCTGCATTAAACTCATAGTCTAAGCCTGGCTTTAACACCGTGTCTTGCTCACACAATAATCCCGTGTCTTTGTCCACCACTCGAATGCTGACTTTCTCACTGCCCAACAGCACGTCTTTATGCTTTAAAAAATACACACTGCCACCGGTGCCCGACAACTCATCTCGAGCGGCCTGACTCGGCGCTTGCGTTGATTTCTCTGATTGCGAACCAAACGCGGTGACTTGGAATTTCTTATCCCCATGCTTCGTCACTTGATTGCTGCGATAATCCAACTTCGCCCCATACAAGGTGCGGTTGTAGTTCGCCAACTCAGTACCGGTTAAATTGGTGTTGTAGTTGCCTGCGATAAACTGTGAGTGATCCCAATCCACGCGGACGTAGAAGTTACCTTGTGAATGAACGTCGTTTTTGATCGTCGAACCATCGCCGTACACCGGATAATACTTATCAGGATCAATGCGCTGCAACAAACCCTTCGTGCTGTCACGGTGATCTAATCCTTTGAGCATGTCCGAGAAACGCTCATCGCTGCTGTCCATTTGCGCGGTGATCAGGTACTTGCCCTTCACCTTACCTTTTAGGTAATACGCCAATCGACCGTCAACGTATAAATTCTTATCGAAATACTCATCTTGTCCGCATTCACGATGTTCGAGCTGTTACTGCGCCCTTTGCCCGCGGTAATATCGGCCAACGCCGCTAAGAAAAAGTAGCTCGCCGACACCTTGCCCTTCAGAGTTTTTGTGGTGTTCTTAGATTGCACGTTCACCGCGTAATCGCCGACCGCTTTGTGCAAACGCACCGTCAAGTCACCTTGCCCATTGGCAAGATACTCAACGCCGTCCACTTGCACCGACTCATTGGGTGACAAGCCAAGACCTGTAAGCGTCAACAACGACCCTTGAATGCGAATGTTGCTCTCTTTTAAATCGTTCTGATTCACCAGCGACGCGTACCAATTGTTTTGCGCCTTGGCTTGGTCAATGATTTGCTGTTCTTTGGCGCTGCGCTCGGCAACCACCGTCAACGGCTTCGCGTGCGTTACGTCCACAACACCGTCTGAATTGTTCACTTCAAACTCATACACCAGCTCATCGCCTGCTTGCAGCGCCTTGCCGTTATTAACTTGACCGTCCCACTGGATGTGCGAGGTGATTGAAGTGCCTGAGACCGAGTAACGAGGGGTTTTGCGTGATTTATCGTCTGCGTCGTACACGTTCAGTGTCCATCCCTTGATAAAGTCGGCGTAGTTGGACACCACATGAAAATCGATGGGCGACGATAATAATAAGGTGTTCGGTCCGGTGATGGCCAAGCGCAGATCAGGGTTGACGTCTTCGCTCACAAAGAACGAGGCAGCAGAGGCTTGTTGACCGACAGACAAGGCACCGGCACGGTCGGCCATGTTCTTATTCAACAATTGTTGTTTGGCACTGGCATCAAACACCGCGGCTTTATCTGACAACATCACCTCGGCCATACCCGAGAGCGGGCTCAACGCACCAAC